>PPJW02000107.1:0-26908 GCA_003705905.2 Lipomyces sp. NRRL Y-11553 | reverse complement strand
AAAAGGGGAAAAATTTAAAAAAAAAATAAAAATGGCAAAAAAAAAAAAAAAAAAAAAAAAAAAAAATAATCAAAAATAACCACCAAACTTTTCATAATATCAAAACTAGCCACTTTGTTGGCGGTACTCGCCGTATCAGAAAAATAATTTTTGTACTAAACGTTATTATTAATTTCCCCGCAGTAAATAAGTTCGTTGAGCTCAGAGTAGGAGCAAAATATATGCCAAAAGCCACTGTAGAGTGCTGTCATGCGCCTTGTCCTAGCAAAGTCCAACATCGGGTAAGGGTTTCCCCAGACTGCACCGGTCTTACATTTGGTTAAAACTATATTTCAAGAGATGGTCCATTGGCAGTACGATGTATATTTGTTTACATTCCGGCGATAGCCATTATTAAAATCTAAAAACCGTACGATTGCTTGCGGCCTGAACCAAAATGCTTTGTGAAAAATACACGATTCAGTCGCTGCTCTTGTCCGAATCCGCCCAGTTATACCAGTGTCCAAAAATGAGTATCTACTATGGTGAGGACGCGTCCAACCGCGTGCGATCTCCTCTTAGAGGAACGATCGCCATAGCACGTGCCCAGAGTCCTCCAGCGACTATATCTGTTAAGGAGACGCACAGTCTGCCGACAAAGACGTACAAAGTACAAACACAGAGTCAGACTGGTGCGGCTGCTACTCTGAGACTTCAAAAATCCATATCGCTGGAAATGGCTACTTATGATGAACGGCTGTCTTATCAGCGTGCAATGGATTTCCTCACTGCCAACGAGCCAGAACGAAGGCTCGATATACACCTCTCCTATGAATCCTTCCGATATCTTGAAGAGAAGGCACGCGCTCTTTATGCTGATGCAAAGTATGTGACGCATGGCTCGGCAAAGCAATCATGAATCTTACTGAACTTAAAAGATATCCGCGTGTTGAATACTCCACTATTGATTCAAGAGTCATCATACATACGATTCCCACAGCACTACATAGTGCGTCGGCAGCCGGCTTAAATGACTGTATCAGAGACTCTGTACGTGACATTCTTAGACGGCACGACAAAAGGAACTTAGGCAATCGAATTATGCCCGTCGGAGAGTCCACATATAGCTCTGTGGATGAGCAAGGTGTTCGTTCGACCAGAACTCCCGATGCAGGACTCATGTATGATGATGGACAGCGCATGACCTTGCTTCTTATCGTTGAAGCCGGGGTATCAGAAGGGTACGAGCAGTTGAAGGGCGATATTGAGCTGTGGTTGAAAAAATTCCAATGCCAAATTGGCATACTTTTGTGGCTCAAGGAGACGCCAAGGTTTAGATTTCCCGCTGGCGAAGTTGGCAATCCGGGGTCCGCGACTGAGAGGGCTTTGTTTGAAAACGCAATGTGGCAGGTCAGACGCAGCAGACCATTTGGGCCATATAGATTTAACGGCCATGCTTGGTTTGGAACACTAGATACTGCGTTAATTGAGGTGTTCAAAACAGATGTGCGTACCAATGAAATCAGCAGCGAACAGTATGTGAGTGACAATGATATACACCCATTACAGTAGCGTTACTTACTTATCCTGATCAATTTTACAGGTAGTGGTGGAGGATGGTACTGTGACAGTACAAGGCAATGGCCTCGACATAGGTATGATTATGGCAGACATGCTTCCGTTCGATGAAGAGTTGAGTGCAGACGAGAAAGCAGAGCCAATTTGTCTCGCGACTGACACGCTGCTGCCCATGATCGAATCAGCAGCACACCGGACTGCGATCAACCGGCACAATGACTTCCTAACAACGCATTAAGTGACGTCAAATGAGCAACTAAATGTATTCTGTATAACTTAAAGGGCGAGTACGTAGCTTACTCCAACATTTGATTTTGTTCGTATTATTAAATTGACATATTATTAGAGATATTTTGCTACCAAGTTCCTTTAAACATTCTTGTCCCTCGACTTTCCTAATCAGGCAACCCTAGCCCTAAAGAAACTTGTTAGGAAACCTGGTCTAGGAGAAATTTTGCTCCAATCCACCGTAGCAAGCAGATTAAGGTTTCAAGTCGCGCCGAGGATTAAGCCTATTTTGGCCATAGTGTAGTAACCTCACCCCTTTCTGATATTTGCCCAAAAAAAAATCTCGGCAACGGGGAATTGAACCCCGGTCCCCCGCGTGCTGATGCAACGCACCTGACAGGCGGAAATTCTAGCCACTAAACTATTGCCGATTAACGATGATATCTATTGATGAATGCAGCAGTTCAGCGGGTTCGCTGATCTCGCTTCATTTGTTTCTCCTTCTTTTGGTGTGTTTTTATTTTCACAAAAAAAAAAAAAAAAACCTGTAATTACACCAAAACTATACGTAATCGGGCTTCCATTCTTCCGCGTTGGGGTTGTTCGTCTTCGCTTTCCTTTCGTTCCTTTGTTTTCGCCAGTACATGCCTGTAAATAGCCTGTAAAATACCCTGGGAAAAACTCGTTTGCAGGGCGTAGCCGCCCGCTTACCGTCCATTCATGCACCACCTACCATGGACATCGACTCTCCCTCGCCCTGGTACTTGTCGGGCTCGGCCTCTCGGTCCGTATCCCCGCCGCAGCGCAGAGGTCACACTCGTTCGAGGACCGTGGCACCTGGTCCTGGTAAAGTCGGACACGACGATGCCAGGCCGCGCGTACGGTCGGTATCGAGCACGGCCTCTGTGGGGTCAGATGCTCATGTCGATAAGTCCTCGCGCCAGGCAGCGGATCTGGCTATTGTACACCATTCATGGCAGCGCGGGTGTCCCTTGGCGGCTGAAGGGGTACTGGCTATTCTCGGCTACTGATGCGCGACATTCGAAGAGTGGGGAGTGAACGTACAAGGTATACACACTGACCGTAAGCGTATTCAGTTTTTTCAGACATTTCTCTCCTCGTACTTTCAGATTCTCCTCATCTCTGACACCCATTGCCGAACCCCGGAGGAAGCGGACCTCTGGACTCGGGAATTGGTGGCTTTTCGCTGTCAAGGGCTCTTTGCTGCAGAAAACCCCACGGCGATCATATGGAAGGACTCTGCGGGCATTGGGCCTCCTCTGACAGTCAATTCTTTCACGCGTTTCTTTCCTCCTCCGCATCGTACCACAGACATGGTCATAAGCCTAAACGATGTTCCGACCCATCTGATGGCGGTCTATGCCCCGGTGGGTCAGTCGGAACGAATTGACTTCTTTGAGCTTTGCTATGACCAAGTGGATACGATTCATTATCGCCAACATATCTGGGGAGGGTGACTGGAATTGCGTGCTTGAGGACCCCCTCGACTCCACCCTCCCCCCTTCGACGTTTCCCGGGCTTTGCTGGACCGATGCCTCCAGGCAGTTCAGGCATCGGACAGTTATCGAATGCTGTATCCCACAGCGCGTGGGGTTACGAATTTTATGCGGGCCAATGTGGCCGAGCGGCGATTGGATCGCATCTACTTAACTGGGCCTTTGCAAGCCTCTCTGTCCGAGGCCGACGTCCACGTTGGCATGCACTTGGCGGAGCGCTCGACGCATTGTCCGGTTTCGGTGGCCATCACGCTCGTGCATTCACGCCCGCGCGACTGGACCACCTTCAAACTCGGGCTTCACACCCTTGCGATCCCGTGGGTGAAGAATACATCCGGGGCGAGCTACAGGCTTTTGTCCCGCAGACCTCGACAGAATCGGGCCAATGGGTGGAACTTAAGCAGGTCTTAATCTCGGCCGGTCGCCAAGCTAGTCACCTGGCAGCGCGAATGGCCCGACTGGACCCTCACTTTTCACTGGTTCCTTCCAAGGAACTCCATGTCCGGCTCTTTAGCGGCCTCTACAGTGAAGATTCAGTGAGCCTATCTCTAAGACTCAGAGGGGTCCAACAGCAGGCGGTTCTCCCTCCCTTCGGAGGACCCCGGAGTCGGCCCTGAGCCCCAAACCGATTTGATGTGCAAAATGGTTTATGACCACTTCAGCGCCCTTTATACCTTGGGCAGCCTGAGATGGATGTGATGCGCCCATTCCTTGAGTCGTTGAATACGCGGTTCCCACTGGAGGTGGCGGCGGATCTCGAGCTCCCGTTTGATCGGGAGTAAGTGGAAGTAGCGGTCAAAACCTGCAACCGACGAAAGATGCCGGGTCCGGATGGTCTTCCCGTGGAAATTTACCTCATGTTTTGGCCAGAGGTGGGGCCTTACTTCACCGCTCTCCTGAACGGGCTCTTGACCAAGGGGGAGCTTGTCCACACGCAGCGACAGGTGAATATCAGCCTGCAGCACAAGCAGGGCTCTAAGGCCGAACTCGCCAATTGGCGGCCGGTCTCACTCGAAAATACTGATGTACGGATCGTGTCCCAAGCCCTTAATCGACGCTTGTCCCGGGTACTCCACCATGTCATTTACCCCGACCAGACGGTGTTTATTCCAGGGCGGTGGATAGGTACGAATGCAACAGTTCTTCGACGTTAGTCCGCCGGAGTCTGAGCTCGCGGTTCTGGACTTTCAGCAGGCCTACGACCCCATCCAACACCGATATCTGGCAGTGGTGCTGGAGCATGTGGGCATTGGGCCCAGGTTTTGCGGCGCGCTGATGGCCACGGTAACGGCGTTCACTGCTCGGATTCGGGTGAATGAGTCCTTTACGTGGCCGGTCCCCATCCATCGCGGGGTGCGCCAGGGGACCCGGTGGCTCCTCACTTTTCGCCCTAGCCATCGAACCACTGGCCGCCTATCTTCGAAGACATCTCGAAGGGGTGGACGTTGCGAGGCTCCGCTATCGTACGCTGCTGTTTGTCAGACCATAGGACGTAGGGTTGGGGCTAATTAAGTCAGACTATAGAAAGAAGGGCTGGGGCTCAGGATGAAATCGTCGTTGATGCTGGTAGCCGAGAGTGCAGTCTCTGCGGCCTCGGTCTGGTCGACGCGTCGTCCTTGCGCAGGCACCTTCGCAACTGTCATGGACGCGTCGTGCGCAGGGGCACGATGGGCGAAGAGATACGTTGGCTCGCAGCCGACAGGGACGGGAGTCCCATTGGCAGGATCAAGGCCGATTGGCCTACAACTGTTGATATGGCCAGTACAGTATTTTCAGCGGCAAATAACTTACCCTTGGGTACCTGCACAAGACCGTGCTGGTCATGGCGCATTCTCGTGGTCCTGAGCAGCAGTGGCTCAGGGGACCGCAGGCGCGGTGTGTGCTTTGTGGGATTCCCGGTCAGAACCTGCCGGATCACCTGTTCTTTCGGTGCTCGGTCTCTCACCACATCTGGGGTGTCGTGGCCGAGCATCTTGCACATTTTGCGTCCTCCGCCGCTGGCGGCTGGGACTCTAGTTCTCGTGCGACCGCCGGTTGTCTTCGCCCATGTCATGCTCTATGTGCACCCGGTGTGGGGATCGTATCGGCGTCGTGTTCATCGAGATGGTCCGCCGCCCATCTTACGTCCGGTAAAATGGGGCAGTCTGATCCGCCGCTCCTTAAAGTACCAGCAGTACGAGGAGCCTGCGGAATGAGGGCTCTTCGGCTGTTCTAGGATCAGTCTCACGTCCTTTTTTTCCGTTCTTGGTTTTTTAACCGTTCGTTTGTCTTTTCCTTGGGTTTTCTTTAGGTTTTTAGTTTGTTCGTTCATGTCCACCGGTGTATGTCACTGAGCTACCCGTTGTCTGCCGCTCTTTCTCCGGCCGTCTGGTTGTAGGCAGCCGTTGGTCGTTGGTTGTTTCGTTGGTTTTCGGGCTTGTTGTGTGTACATATAAGAATAGAACCGCCCTTTCCAAAAAAAAATTTGGCCAGACAAATGTATATATTGTAGTCAGCAATAAACGCATTTTCAGACAAAAAAAATTTTTCCTTATATTATGTAATAATAGAAAGAGCCCAGTGGTATTTTGGTCTTTTACCCAAAAAATTCGTTGAGTTTCTTTCGGTTTTTCTTTCGCTCATGTACATAATAACTGGACACTGATCTACGCGGTTCTCATGTACATCTTCATCCGCCCGTCTGGTGGAAGGCGGCCGTTTGTCGTTAGTTGTTGGGCAATTAAAACTTTTGAAATTGCCAAAATACCACTGGGTACCTCAACCTCCGGACAGTTTCGTTGGTTTTCGGGCTTCTTGTTGTGTCTACAGTTTGCTCCTTATTTCTTCTAGATGTGGAGGTGATCTTCTTTCGGTTCGCAGGATTGGCTGTCAATCCGCTGGGCTAGTTTGAGAGTTATCAGTCCTTTCAACGTGGCTGTGACATTCCGATGATGACTCTCGATTTGGTATCATATGCGCATAGTTGCAAGTTGTCTTTCATCAAATTTCTTCAACTAGTAATAATGATTGCCATTAAAGTACCAAATGATATTCTTACAATGTATCAGGTAACGCAGGTAACCAGGCAACGCAGCCGCCTCTTTTCAGGTATTTGTCATAACATTGAGTCTCAAGTCGAACAGGGCATTATCATGACAGCGTCAAGTCTCAGTTGCTTTTCGTGCGGTTGACTACATCGCAGATATTGCCCTGATAAAATATGCAATGGATAAAGGATATAGTTGACAGACTTAAGGACGAATTGAAATAGCTCTCCAAACGCGACTGAGAGCTGTGCGCACCATGGCGCCTTTGAATTCCTCTTCGAACCACTGTCGTTGAAAGAAATTGATTGGAATTTGGCGGATCTGGCGGGACTGGCGGGACTGGAGAAGATGGCTTGGAACACAGTCTCCTAATACAAAGTCTTCCAGGTTTTCAGAAATCGCGTGTCCAACGTACTCTCCGTCGGCCACAAGAGTCTAGGAAACTGTTAGCGGAGGTATATTGTATTATATCGCTACCACTTGCAATCTCTTGGCACGGAGCTAATAATGTATCCGGTGAACAGTCGTCTTCCGGCTTTCGGTAGGTGTCGAGTAGAACACGTCGCACATTTCCAAACCATACCACACCGTCATGTTCTAGAGGGCCATATGGATGACTCCCAAGTTGTCTCTGGAATTCTGCCTCATATTCTGCCATTATCGATTTAGCTTCGCCGAGGGAGGAAAAGTACATAGTACGAATGGCCCCAGGCTGCCGGCGGAGTTCAGTAATGGACAAAGTTATGCCAAGAGGGCAGTCAAGCGCACAAATTGACCAGGAGATGGCTCGTTGCAGACTCGTGTGTGACTGGGAGACTGCTACCTCCACTGCAATCATCAACGTGAAAGAAGTACCTTGGCGGAAATACAGTGCTGTGTCCCACTCTCGTGTTGTGCGGCCTTGTCCGGAGTCTTGTGTAAACGTTTCTGCTGAACTTGATTGCAGTTGCCCCGAAATATATGCCGCAATTACAGAGTTTGCAGCGTTACTAATGTGAGATACCAACGACTCGGCCATTTGAGCATGTAGAGCACTTGGCGCTGCCTTGATGATGGTCATATTTCTTACGCCATCGTATAGTAGTCGAGGATACCTTTCGCAATAGATTAAGCATTAATCATGATTTCGGGACATGCTTACTTACTTCTGTTCTTCTCTCTCAATGATATTTTGCACCTGCTCGTACTCGGCTCTACTCGAAGGTACTTCTAACGTCGTGTCCGGCGAGAGTGGGCGGGAACTGTCTCTAACAGGATTGAATGCGACATGACCTCGGTCACTAGGCTACACTGAACGACCCTTCAATCGGACATTCTAGTAGCGCTGTTTTAAATGCACAGCTGCTTGCCGTAGTCTCATCACAGTTGTGACTGTCGTCCCAGTGTAGCCACACCCGCCGGTATACAGGCGGCGTAGACATTAAAACAAGAACAATCACTACCGACCATGTACCGGTAGAGCAAGCAAGAACAATAACTGTAGCTATGTGGAAGTCGGACAGCCGGAGATGCACTCGAACAATACTGTCCGAGATGTGATCTGTTGACCGCATTGCTATGCCCAGCGAGAGGAGTATACAAGCATAGGTCCGGGGTTAGGGGTGACTCGTCCCAACGTCAAGGCAGTTGCCGATGCTTCTCTAACTTATATAACACGGTTGGATCCGCGTTGCCAACTCAGGTTGGTCAAACTACGTTATGCAGGATAATTAATATAGAATAATTGATCAAGTGATTAATTCCATGCTTATAATATCCATTTGCTCCTCTTTATCCGTTCAAGCCTAATGCCTATATATAATCCAAAACGCCCTGCCCCTAATTGCTCTTAATATTACCATAAACGCTCTCTGGATATTGCAAACAATTCCTTTCCGCTTTATCCAGGAAACTCGATCCGCCAACCTCTTCAACAACGGCCCTTATGAGTGAGCGATCGCTCAAAATGGATGCATCCCCACTCGACTCCCACCACATAGCACCACCGAGACGCTTATCTCGGATATACCTCGATTTCGCCCTTGCACATTGCGGGGTATCGTAGGTAATCATGACCCGTTTATGTGGATCATAGCTATATGAAGAAATAAGACGATCATCGAAATATTCCGTTGCTCCTGGTAACGGAAGTACTTTGTAGTCAAAGACGCCATTTTCCCACGTCCCACTCCCACCATCGCCGTGGAATCCACACATAGGACCGTCAGTGTCACCAAAAGCTCGTCCGTATAACGGCATGCCCACAATTATTTTACTCGGATGAACTCCAGCGTGAAGATACATCTCAACAGCCGAGTCTACCGAGTACTGGCACCCATACACATTTGCCTGGTGCCCTGCAGTCGTGGACCATGTCGGTCCCGCAAAATCGTAAGCCATCAAGTTCCAAAAGTCAATATATCGGTCCATTGCCGCGACTTGCATCGCGCGAATATTGTCTGGTGCGCACGACGTTGCAATCGTAAGCAAGAACCGCGGTCGTGACGGCACATCCTTTGCATACTGATCTAGTGCCTGTCGGAGCTCGCACAGCAGCGACAAGTAATCAGCAGCTTCTTGCCCTGGTTTGGGGTACTCCCAATCGACATCGAGCCCGTCGAGGCCTAAATCCTTCAGCAACCTGATAGCAGATGACACAAAATTTGCGCGACGAGTCGGATCAGATGCCGCTGGCGCGAAATTTGGGGAATAAGTCCACCCGCCTATCGACAGTAACACCTTTAACCAGGGATATTTCCGTTTAAGTAGATATAGTTGTTTAAAATTCCCGTACAGCTGGTGGCCAGTGTCATTCCAAGAGTCGCCGTCGAAGTGCTTATCTGTGTCGGACCACGCGTCTGACAGATACACTTCACCGGTTTCGGGACGGACGTTAGCGAATGCGTAGAGAATATGTGTTAAGTACTCGGCCGGGAGATCTTGAACAAAGTGATTGCGTCCATAGATGGCCCAGCTGGTATGATGTTAAGAATCAATCGCGGCCGATAATTCTGTATGAACTCACTTGACAAAATACACGAACGTTTTCATCGGTGACTCAATTCTGCTCTGTAACTACAGCAGAATTTTGAAAATAGATATGGGACGTGGACTTTTAATAGCTATAAATACTCTCGAATGGCCAGCGCGATGACGTGTGCCTGGGTCGCAGCCCCTGAAATCGCGGCCAATGTGTGGATCAGAGTTTCTCCCCGCAGCGAGTATTCGAATATACAATAACAAGTGCGACGGCTCTTCGGTATGCGCCAACGACTGTCCGCAAGCTGGTCCAGGCAGTCGTCCTGGCGCTCTACGCCGAAGCCCTCAGTAACCTGCAAAGTCGGGTGGAATTGTAGAAATTGACAAAAATTCTTTTACATTTGTAAACAGCAGACGCACTTTAGTACTACTCACATTTGTGATCTCGCGAGAAATGGGTAATTTTATTCGCATAATCCATGTAAATTAAATATGTGGCATCACCGGATATTTTAATAATCGAGACACAGCTCGCCTCGTCCCAAAATTAAAACAGAGTAAGCCTTTGCCGCGAAGATTTTTCAAGGCTACGGGCATAACCTATACCCTCCCAATCAAAAACCCGAAACATCGGATATATCAGTCACAGGATAGGATGATAGTGACTAAACCTTCCTTCGGGATCCCACACCGCTTTCTGAGCTCTTAGTCTATTTAGCCGGTCTTCGTCGTAGCCGTAGATTTCCTCGAGGGACTCGTCACCGGTAGCATAGTTGACATATCTATATAAGAACAAAGGTATTAGAGGGACGTAGACGATAAGTCAATAGAGTACCCGTTGGTGGAATGGAACAGCTTGAAACGTACACTTTGTTCTGCCGCATACCCGATGCGTCTTGCAGGATCTGGCGGAACTTGTCACCCCATGCAATGGCATCATTGTCAATCGCTGGGTCTGTGTAGAATAGGGATGCACAACTGGCAAGACATAGTTAGCTGTTGTCGTATAAAGGAGCAGAGGGTGCGGATGGCGTTCTAAGTTGCCTCATATGTTGTGTAATAGGTTGACATAGATTTGAAGACTTACATATGAAAGTTCAAATTTCTCCATGGGAACGAAGCGGTATTTTCCGGCACCTGGCGGACTTTTCCAAACGCATAGCATTCGAACATAACGACCGAATTCTTGGACGACGGATGACGCAAGCGGAAATTCAGAAAATGTTTCCAGAGATCGCGGGCGGCGGTTGGATCGAGTTTTTCTAAGGCGACAGACCACGTTGGCTTGAAGCCTCCTTTATATTGTCCACGATCGAGAACCGCATTGATCTTGTTGTAGGGAATTGGCCCGCTTTCTTGGTGGATGGGACTCAGCTTGAAGATAGGGGCAAATGCTTTTTGCGCAGCTGCAGGCGTACCGGCGTACCACAGTTCCACGACAATAGCTGGCTGCCAGATATGTTAACACTGAAGCTTTAAAGACACGCACAGGAAAAATCCTGAACACAACGCAACAGAAAGAGATCTCATACGAATCCAAATGGTGGCAGGCCAGTGAAAGCGTAGTGGATTGACATCCCTTCGCCCATGTCAAGGTCATTGATAGCTTGAGTTATCTCTTCTATATGGTCCGGTAAGAATACCATTGTGCTTTCCCAATGCATACCACCATTGATTTGAGGGAACGCGTTAACCACAGCCGACGTAACTATCCCGAAATTGTGCCCTGCGCCTTTCAAACACCACAGAAGTTCTGAATTCTCGGTGGCAGAGACAGTGATGATTTCGCCCGTCGCGGTAACGAGGCGTACTGAGATTATATTATCAATAGACATGCTGTAGTTAGCCTGGAGTCGGCTGAAGCCCCCACCGAGCATTGCGCCGCAGGCGCCAACGGAGTTGCAGTTACCGACAACTAATGAATGTTAGCCGTTATATCAAATAATGCCATGGATGAACGCACCAACATGAGTTTTCTCTCCATAGGCGGCGTCAATGACTTCTTGGACTAACGCGCCGCCTTCAATAACGGCATATCCTTCTTTGGAATTCACGGAAACGTTGTTCATGCGTCGCAGGTTAATAATGATATCAGACTCTCCGATATTCCAAGTTGTTGTCCACCCATGACCACCAGTCTGAGCGACGAATTTGACGTTATTTTGCACTGCCCATTGGACCTGGATAGCATCAGCACACTGACTCGATAATCTTGACCAGATTGTCTTCGTAGTACCGTCTTCTGGACATCGCTCTCAATAGCCACATTGATTACCGCACCCGGCTGAGGCGCTGCATACTCACTCCACCTAACGGTGTTAGGATAGAAGTCAGGATCACCGGGAAAATCAATTGATGCTGCTCCGTTGAGAACCAACTTTAGCTCCTGCAATTTATCCTGCAATTTATTCTTCAGACTCATGGTAAATGACTGAAAGTGTCAGCTGCGACCCTGCGGATACTGTGGATGAGCACTATTATATTACCAGACGGCCAGAGATGGCGGCGGTGTTGCTGCTTATAACCTTGATAAGCGTCACACATTAAGATTGTCATATATACCTAAGGGCGAATGTACCAAGAAACGATCGAAGGCCGTTGCCAGACCCGTTGTCATGGCTCGTGGTGTGATAGGACCATTTCAGCATACGTGACTATAACTTCCTGTTCTGTTCATAAATGCACGAGGCCAGGTGCGGGGAAGCCGTTGCCATTGCGGCTGATTGTTACACAGTATAAACTTTTTGACACTTGTAAAGCGGAGCTTATTTCAGTCTGCCGTACTACGCATAAATCCCGTGCAACTGATCACGTGAACCGAATGACCACATATATTACAATATATGATATCATATAACTATACGTCTGGTTTGACATAATGAAGTCATATCCACGCGATTGCCGAACAGAAGCCGTGCTTCGGCCGTGCTTCTGCGGCTGACGGCTGAGCGGCTGTCACCCTTTTCCACCGCCGCAGTCCGCAGTTGGTTCAGCACAGGGGCTCAATGTAACTAACTACATGTAGCTCAGGGTGAACCCACTCCTGAGCTCAGGGCAATGATGATGGACTTTACTGGTACCTGAGTTGAGTGTGCGTGAGCTTAGTTAGCTTTAACTTGGTGACTGTCTCCATGACATCACTTCGGGACTGCACTCTAGTCTAATGACTTGAGTGCGTCACCAACTCTCGGGGCGTGTCCTTCCAGCTATTCTAAGTTTATAGTTGCTGTTTCAAAACATTCTAATCGGAAGCTGTTACTAAAAATTGCGTGCTGATGTTACGAACACTCCACGCCGTCTTTATGTCCGGAACCGGGGTACAAATGGAGGCCAATTCGCCTCTACACTCTTGAGTTAATTGCAACTAACACAAATCAGAAAGATTATTTTCGAAGAGACTTTACTATATCCATGTTGTTGAAGACGCTTGCAGCTCTGGGCCTACTCTGGGCCTCCGACACTTTTGCAGACTCCCCAGGGTCCGTCCTCTACCCGCCTACGGCTCCCAACGAGGCAATGGTCTACGCCAGGGTTATCGAACTCAAGAACGCTGGCGCCAACAATGGAAACCTCAAACCTGCTCGCCACATTTGAACACTGGTACACCGAAAACTCCACAACGACCTTGATAGGTCTGTATGCGACTGGCGGGAGTGCTGCGTTTCAGAATGTTGAGGTTGAGTCCATCTGAAGAAAAACATTTTTTGACAAATAATGAGACTGATACTATTGATTGACCTAAGTGATCATTCTCAGCCTAAGTAGTGAGAATATAGAAGTAAACTTCGTCAAGAAGCGATTCAAGGAAACCACATTGGTATGGAAAGAGGGGACAAACGCAACTTCTGTAAGAATAATCTGCCGTGGGCCGTGTGGATCCTGTACCATGATCGAAACTAATCCGAACCCGTCAACGGGGTGACTGATTTTTCAGCGTAGAGGTACTCATCGTCTGACGCAGGGACAAGATTTTGAAATCGCGTGCGCGTGGTCGTTTGTACTCATCATCCGCGGAGTCGTCGGATTTTCGGTCCATTAATAGGTTTGTTTCCCAAGGAGCCAAGCAGGGAATGCACCATGCGAGGCCCTTGCGGTCACTTTTGAGAGGCGCTGATAATTCCGAAATAAGGATATTAGCTCGAACACATCCATAAGGTCGTCCCGCGCTGTTGCTTCGCCTGAAGATCATTACTTCAGTAACCTGCAGAGTCGGTTGCAATTGTACAAATTGCGTGTAAGAAGTCGTGAGGCGATCACTCATCGTCACCGTCCGGACTTAGCTGCTTGCACTTTAATATATCTTCTCCCTGGAGCCAGGTATCAATTTCCTGGTTGCGTGGGGCTAGCTTTATGGCCTGGTACTGCTTGACGAGCTCCAATTTTCGTGCCCGGTCGGTGGGGCAACACGCTGGACTGTACTTCATATAATCGTATAAGATGATCCGGATGACGAATCAGTATATTACTTCTTGCATTCTCGAGATTTTATTTTGAAATGCCACAAATATAATATATCATGCATTATCTAAGAATTTGTATTAAAAAATTATGCCATAACTTTTGTAACCAGGTATGGTGCGGGACAGCAAGAACCGACCACTTTGGTTAGATGAAAACCAGCCCTGTGCCCGATGCCAAAAGTCCTTTTGTGTGTACAAAGCGCTTATCATCTCTTATTAGTAAATCATCAACATTAATATGCCCCACAGTTAGTACCCAGTCCGGCGATTGCGCTCTTGCCTTAAGCTAGAGAGAAACACCGAAACCTACCCGCAAGGTTTCAGAAAGTGCCCGACCGTCGGAATGGATGACTCCGCAGCTTTGGAACGCCAACCAGCCCTTTTGTCCGGTTTAATTTGGGACACACGGCGATGCAGAACGAGAACTTCGCTATGTAGAGTACGCTTTATCGCTAAATTCCTTGACATCACCAACTTGCTGAAACCAGATATGCAGCCGCTTACATGGAAGTGACTTTTTGGCTGACGAAATGGTATGTATGTCCTTAATGTATGACGTCAATGTAATTGATAAACCAGCGTTCAAGAACTTTCAAATCTCAAGATTGTTGTTATCTATAGATTAGACGAACAGCTTCCCTAGTTTCAGCGGCGAACATCATGCAGAATCTGCAAATGACTGGAAGTCTGGGTTGTTAGACCACAACCACAGCTGGCTCGCATCAGTCAGGCTAGCATCAGCTAATGAGGGTACATTTCCATTCCAGATAAATCCAGTTATCGAATTCACGGAAAGTAATCCGTCATTCAGCTCAATGGAAACTTGCCCATTATCATCCACGGAAGCATTATCGAGTTCGTTGGTACTGGTCGTGTAAGACACTGCAGGTTGTGCAAAATCTGTGTGGATATTAGTATATCGTACGGTGAATCACTAATGAACTCCCAAACCTTGTGCACCTTCTTGGGAAATATCCACATCATCATCTTCTTGAGAAGCGCGAGAATGCAGAGACTCACCACGATGGCTTGAGCTAGGATCCTCCGGTATAGCTGGAATTGATGGTACCATGGAGTTTCCGCGAGTCCATATCCCTGCAGTGTCACTGCGTGAGGTGGAAGCCGAGACATCTTTTCCTCGCCTCCCAAGGATGAACTGCTGCTCAGACTGCATGACCACAGCCACCAAATCCTCAAGTATTTTCGCACTCTGAGCCGATAGGAGATTTTCACCAAGTACACTGTCTTGGAGTAAGCGCAAAATATGCGCGATGCCGGTTTTGGCTTTTTCACTCGTCACAGACAAACGCTCCGAGAGCGCCAAAGCGCAGAGAACCACCCCAGCAGTGAAAAGACAAATTCCGACATGCATAACTGCATGGGTTCTCCGGCAAGCCTGTAAAAGGGAGCGGTAACTATGCAAGTCGGACGTACGCAGCGCCGACTGCAGCAGTTGCTGCCGAGAGAACGCAGAACCGGATGGAGTAGTCGCTAAACCGTCCCAAAATGATCCATTATTACCGGATCCAAAGGCGACGCTTCGGTGGAGGATGATCTGGATGTTATCGTATGTTAATTGAAGCATCAGCGCTTGCATCTGGAGAAGTGGGGGACTCTCTGATACTTCTTCACCCTTGTATGTTTCCAGCCGTAAACGTTCAGGTAACTGACTCTGCCACGAACTTAATTGGCTGTGGATCCTGTTCACTGACTCTAGCCGATTGGTTTGGAGTCTGCGGCCCAAAAATGGACCCACGATGCGATACAATTTGATTCTCCATCGATGATAATCCAATTGCGATGCTTGCCGATGTGGTGTCTCCACACCGGTCCTAATGTCTGCAACCGTGTTAACATTACAGTCAGAGTCATCTATACCGCATGGCCGTCCAAATGCAATTGCAGCATATCTGAAAAAGCATGTCAGATGAGCGGTAGCAATAAACATCTGGGATATAACTACTTATCAAAAACTTCTAGTGCCAACCATGTACGTCGTCTGGATTCTAAGCCGGATTCGGAGGCACCTGGTTGTATAGAGTCACGATGTAGTCGAATGACTTGGGCGATTTTGATTCCACTTCCAAGGACCCCTAATCCGACAGCAGGGCGACCGTTGAAAAGGTGAAAGCTCCCCATTAGAACACATATTTGAACAGCTTCCTCGCTTGGAGAGCCTATGATGCTAAGAAATCTGTTTTCAATGCCTGCAAGAAGGCTTCTAGACAGCAGCTGTAAATCAAGCTTCTCCTCTGGCGCTGACACAGTGAGAGATAAATAGTGAGCTCCCATGCTCAAGACGAGTAAAACGAGCCAAAGAAGATTGCTGTCTTCTGTCGTTGGCATGTGAATTGAAGCCATCAGCCCTTCATACCGCAGTCGAAAAGATTCCTCGTGAAAGACCTAGTCGCAACGAGTTAGTTTCTACAGACACCTGACAATGCGGCTTAAACAGTGCCTGGATTTACCATCATGAACCAATCCACGGATTGAAAGAACACTTCGACCAACATATCGAGGGAGGTTTTCGAAGGCAGTGACAACCCAAAGATGTCACGCCACTGGATAGACTTGGATGACAATGTATTTGACGGTTTTTTGCCTCCTGGCAGAGCGGAGGTATCATAGTCCATGTCAATTCGATGTTTTCCTGAGAACATCTGATGTTGCCGTATAGAATGTTAGGACGTCATTTTCAACACCACCTGGCAAATACTCGAAGACGTCCATCTTACCCTCGTGCTTAGATCCACAATGCCTAGCTCCGGAAGAACAGCCGTATCGTCATTCTTGGATCGACTGGTTGGTTCATGCTCTCCGCTCTGGATAAGTGCCTCCACACGCGAAATAGATCCACCTCGAGAAACACACGGTGCGCTTGCCCGAACGCATAATTGGCACGGTCGAAGGGTATCACACTTGGAAACGGCAGTTAGTGCCTATCCAAATTCCAAACTTCAATTCTGATTGGGGACATGTGAAGATCACGTACCCCTAGTTTTCGCTTATGGCATCTTTCACAGGCGGAAGAAACTTTTTGGCGCTTCCTCTTTGAATCCATATCAAGAGGTCCGTCGGGATGTTGTTTTTTGATGTTGAACTGGGTGGGTCCAACTCCGTGGGCTTAGGTAATCCGACGGAGTGTCCTCCGTCGGAGTCAGGGGAACCCAATGACATCACCCCCATTGTGAAAGCTCTATATATTCGTTAACCAACTCGTCCACGACATATCTCCAATTGATCAATCCGAGAGAATTTGTTGCATTTGTCAATATCAATTACCACTGTGGACTGAATTTTGACCCGGAATTTTTGAGAAATATAACATTTTAGATCAACAATGGCTCCTCGAAAGGCTCTTATCGCTATCACTTCAGCGCATGCCCCGCTCTATCCTGAAGGCAAGGAGACAGGTACGCACTCAGGCGCTGTAAGCGTATCCTTTCCATTCACAATCTAACCCAATCAGGTCTCTTTATTACTGAAGCTCTGCATCCATTCAAAGTCTTTAAAAATGCAGGCTTTGAAGTCGACCTCGTGTCCGAGACAGGCACTTACCAGCCCGACTGGCTCTCGCAACAAAAGGAATGGCTTCCTGACGAGGATCGGGTCATCTGGGAGGATCATTCTAGTGAATTTCGCGCCAAGCTGGACAAGCTGCTGAAACCCAGTGATATTGCTTATGAAGATGTACGTTTCTCACAATTATTAAGATTAAAACTGACGCACCCAACTCGCTTAGTATGGTCTCTTTTTTGCTTCGGCTGGGCATGCTTCTCTTATCGACTATCCTGATGCTAAGGGTCTTCAGCACATTGCTTCTCAGATGTACGCTGGAGGCGCTATTATCTCCGCAGTGTATGAAAGCGATTTATTTCAACCTCTCTCAAACTGCGACTGACTCAAGCACTAGCTGCCATGGAGGTGCAATTTTCACCGGCATCATCGACCCTAGTTCCGGAAAATCTATCATTTTCAACCGGAAGGTGACCGGCTTTACAACCAAAGGGGAAGAGGAAGAAGGTGTTCTGGACACAATCAAGAGCTGGAATCGACCCACCATTGAGGCATCAGCAGCGTCCTTGGGGGCAAGTTGTAGGTCTAGCGAACCATAGTATTTCTGTGCATTTCTCACATAATTACAGATGTTTCCCCCCGGGGTCCCTGGGACGCTTTCACAATCACAGATGGACGGATTGTGACCGGTGCCAATCCTGCCAGTGCTCATGTGACTGCCGAGGCTGCGGTTAAGGCATTTGATGCGTTGTAATGAACGGAGGAGAGAAAATGTCGGCCATAGCGTTCGTTGACATATCAGCCACTGGCTAGGATACAAGACCTGATTGGGACGTGATAAGTCGCACATTCATTTTGACTTCATCTGGATAAAGCGGTATTATCATTGTTGCACGTCATTCTCTCTTTTCTAGGTACTTAAGGAATACGATGTTTTGAAATTGCTTCATACTAGGCCGCGAGATTCTGAAATCTCGTCAGACTATACCACGAATACTGGCACGCGTTTTGCTATGCGCGGTTCAGAAGAGGCGGAAAACTCATACAAATTGTAATAGACCCCAGATGCAACCGTAATGTTACCTGACTTTTCATAGGTGACAGGAACCACCCTTGTACCTGACCAGAAAGTCCAAAGCACAACTCTCCCAATTTTAGTTGTTTTAGGTCAAATCAAAATAATTTCTGTAAATTACAGTTTGATATATATCCGCAGCAATATATCGATGTGTTGGTGTGGATACGATTTATTGCGGAATGGTGGTTGTTTGGTCGGGACTAGTTATTAGTCACCATATCACTTGCTGCTGCTACCCCTTGGGCCCTTTTTTTCTTTGCCTCGGGTGGGACCCGGTATGAGTAATATTGTGTAATTTAATATTGATTTGATCGGGATCTACTATTACACGCGACAGGATCATCCAACAAAAAGAGTCCATTTATGGACGAAATATTCGGTCGAAGATTTCCTACTTTGAGTTATGTATACTAAGGAAACGGGGTCAGGGTTTCTGGAACTCGGACGAAAACTGAGCCACAGTTTAGGATGGGTCAGGGTATTTCATTCGTCCGAGATAGAGCAAGTGGATTTGCTGGATTTCTATTCGCAACGTCTCATATCCACCTCAGGCTTCATTCCCAAGACTCACCGGTGCATGAAGGATGCTTTCGAGAGGCCACACCTTCACGGTGGAACCCGGCTAAGTTTTCGGAGTAATTGGAACTCTGTCCGCGTCAAGTGCACTTTATAAGCGTCTCCTCTTCCCTCCATTGGAACCATCTTAATACGCTCAGGAAAACCTATACGTCAAAGCTGAGAAATTTTTGAAAATGGCTTCTCTCATCGCGGTTGGTGTGATTGGTGCGACTGGCAACACCGGTCAGTCTGTGGTCAAGGGCCTACTTTCTTCAGCGACCAACTTTGTACGCAGCTACCTACAGGATGACTTTTGAATAAGATTCGCTGATCCGCCTTCACAGACTGTCACATCTTTCACACGCCAGGCCTCGGTAAATAGCCTCGTGAACCAGAAGCTCCAGGAGCAGGGCGTTCAAATTGTCGGCTATGACCTGAGCCAACCCAAGGAAGTCCTGGTGAATCAGTTAAAGACCATCGATATCCTCATCTCCTGTATGAACTGGGAACACCTGGATCTTCAGATCCCATGGATTGAAGCTGCAAAGGAAGCCGGTGTGAAGCGGTTTGTACCATCTGAATGGGTCGGGCCAGCACCAAAAGGCGTTATCGACATCAAGGATAAGGTTGTGCTAGCTCTAAGAGGGCACTATAGGCATGGTGGCTAATCTTAACAGTAGAAGCTCGACATTCTTGGCGTTATTCAACGGGCGCGTCTACCCTACACAATCATCGACGTGGGCTGCTGGTATCAAGTCTTCGTCCCCAAAATCCCATCCGGAAAGTCTGATAGTTCCCACATGATCTATATTGACCACCGAATCGTCGAAGATGGAAACCAGAAGTTCGCTTTAACTGACTTGGCCGATGTTGGCAAGTACGTTGCTCAAATCGTGTCGGATCCCCGGACCGTGAACAAACAAGTCTTTGCGTATACAGAAGTCCTAAGTATGAATGAGATCTGGAACGTCATGGCTATGGCTAGTGGAGAGACGCCTGCGAAAGACTATGTATGTTGATCTTGGAATATACTATGTATCCCGGAGTCACTACTAACTTCGATGTGATTAGGTGTCGGGCAAGGAAATCAAGGCAATCATCGAAGCCTGTCGGCAGAGGCTCGACGAAAGCCCTGAGAGCATGACGCATCCGACCAATATCATGGACTGTGCAAACTTCAACATGGGACTATATCGCATCTCCTGGTGTATTCGAGGAGACAACACCCCTGAATATGCAGACTACCTAGGATATCTGGATTTCTGGAACCTGTTCCCTGACTTTCCCAAAGGTAGAAGTCTCGAGGCATTCTACCGAGAGGTTATCAGTGGGGATAAGTCGGGCTAAATAGTGCTATAAACAACTATAACTAATTATAGACTATCTAGAGCCAGCTACCTTACCTATAGCGTAATACTAATGAGGACCTCTACACCTACTAGATTTAACGAGAGTGTGAAGAATTTCGAATGGAACTACTATTTATAGGTTCTGGCAAAAGAGCAAGACTTTTCATGTATTTTTTTCAACAGAATGAAGCAGATATAGCGGTAACCAAACTGCAAATGATCAAAGAACTGCAAAACAATGGACCAACGAGCAAACAAAACAAGAGAAAAACAATAGGGTCTTGCCCGCTACGCATTGCACGGTCCACGGAGCCGCACCATATAGTCGTACAGTGCCCTCGGTCGACAAACGATATGAAGACTTGCCGACATATGGTATCCTCCCGTTCCTGCCATATCGTTGGACGTCAATTGCCTACACTCTTTCGTTCATAACCTGCCCAGCGCGCGAGCGCCAGCGGCTGAAATGTAACTGTAGGCCTGGTGTAGTCTCGCAAAGTATCTCCAAGACCCCTGTTGACGGTGCGACTGCACCTCATTTGTACTTCCCGACGTTTTGCATTTAAGTCTTCGCGAATAGGCGCGTCCCTACGACATTAGTACTTTTTAATCCCGGTACTCGTAAGAGGGAAAAAAAAAACCTATTCAGGGGATTAAACAAACTTTAACCCCTGACACTGAAAAAAAGTTTGAAACCAAGCAACAAATTCGACGCCGTGAAATACGGACCATTCACAATCAAAAGAAAGCTCGATAATGACAACTATGGACTCCAGCTACCAGCAAGAATGCCAGCATACCCAGTATTCCATATCTCACTATTAGAACCCACAACCAACCCTGAAAGCAAGGACGATGAAGGCTATGACGAAGAATATGAAGTCGAAAAGATTCTGAAAAAGAAGTTAGAACAAGACCGAATACTTTATCTTGTGAGATGGAAGGGTTACGGACCAGCGCATGACACATGGGAACCTATCCGACATTTAAATTGTCCGGACAAGATTCGAGAGTTCCATTCACAAACCGGTCAATCAAACGTCGAAAGGCTCGACGTTAGGAGATGGACCTGCCAGATCTTCGAGAGCAGCCGCGATTGCCTCTTGGGCAGCTTTGAGCTCAGTATCGTCCATTTGCTGCCGTTCTCGTTTCTCCAATCGTTCCAACTCTTCGATATCTTGCATGTCCCTCATGATGAAATCACCTGCACGTTTACGAAGCAGTTTATCCTGTTTCCGGAGATGATCAAGGCGAGCAAGAAGACGAGTAACCTCTGCATAAGCCTCCTCCTCTTGGGAACGAATTTGATTTTGAGCAGCCACTAACCGCCGCCATTCATTATCTGAAAATGTCGATTTAGATTCCACGCACTGCACACCAGGAGTCTTAACACACTCGCTACAACGATTCAACCCTTCCGATTTGACACATATTTTGTTTAAACGAGTGCAACGAATGCAGGGAACGACCATCTTGAAACCCTCCTCCGCGATCCGACGTGATAATTTGTTTTTGGTTAGCATACGAACTTCATTAGAGCACAGCGACTTACGATTATTCACCGGACACCTCCTCTAGACTGCTGTCGAGGACGCCAGCCTTCCGAGCGGGAAGTTGTCAGAAATAGCCAACACATGTGTGAGCCGCACTGCATAATTGGGAGATCGCTCTGGTATAGTCAGCTGCTACAACATGTATAATCAGCTGCTACAACATGTATAATCAACTGCTACAACATATTATAATCAGATGATACAACATATATAATCAGATGATAAACACGTGTCACTAGGGTTTTACTGCTGTGGGCCACAGAAATGGCATAAGACATCTTGTACCTCTCAAACTGCGATTCATTGAGTTGGAAGTGCATGGCTAACTTGTTGAGCAATCGTTCAAGATTCTCCGTTTTCCGTTGAACTTCGTGCCCTTAAATTCTCTAGGCTTCAGGGGGGATTAGGATTCGATGTTCGAAGTTGAGACGAGGGACTGTGGGCTAGTCTGGCGGAGTTGTATATTTACCCGTCCCTGGGATTTGAATTTAGGTCTCTAACTGTTCGAGAAACTATTCTGGGTTCTAATTGCCAATTATATTGCCTCAATGAATTCTTTTAACTACACGCTGTAGCTTGTCGCACTCCTGCAGGAGCTCTTCGATTCCAATAGACAACTAGGCAAAACATCCCGAATCACTAATCACGGTTTCTACGGGTCTCCCGGTCACCCAGTACATCTCGGAAGTTTCATTGAGTCCTCTCAACAGGGATTTCAGGGTATTCTCCTCGGCAAGCTCCTCAATAAACTGCCTGACTTCTGCGTCCAGTTCCTCGAGGTCGGGGATCGGCGATTAGGGGTGTCTCAATGACTTCTCAATGACTCAATGTTGCCATTGTGCTATGTAGGTGTTGATACTTAGTCTGAAATCCTACGATAAGGAATGAAGTAAACTTGTGACAATTTCTAGGTAACTACCTGGTTGGATATATCGACAAAGAGGAAAAAAAATGGGATCGTAACGAGAAAACACTCTCTGCCGGGTAATAGTGACACGACAAATGATAAGGGATAATGAAACTGGGGAACGTCCGTTCAGGGACAGGCCGCATCGGTCAGGTTAATGGACAACCAACGTTACTTCACTGGCGTTTCTGCTGCTCGGTCAATGCTTTCTGCCCAATCCTGATGAGATCATCGTTCAGCAGCGTATCCTTCTCAATCCCATTGATGGCCTGATCGATGAGTGTTGCTGCAACCTCACTCACGTCAACCTTGGGAAGACCGATGATGCTACGGCCAATTGTTGCGAGGACGTTCATTGGCATGCTCATTTTGCCCGGTGCGTCAATCAGTCCGGGTCTCGCCACGGCGGCTTCAACTGCACCTTTGGACTCTTTGGCGTAGTTGAGGACGAAGGATTCGGCTTCTCCCTGTGGTACTATCAGACTTTCGGTTCTTTATTTGAATTTCTTCTTTTATTATTTTCAGAGCTGAAAAGAGAGAAAAGGGGATGAAAAAAAGAGAGCAGAAATTACCCGCATCAGGCTGTAGCCGCCCACCACCCAAGGCTTTTTACTCGGGTCGCGCTCAGTCTTGGCGCCACTAGTGTAGATGAAGCGTAATGGCCTGTCTGCGGAGGAACGTGGCAGCTGGGCGATAGTCTCGAGACCATTGACTGTATAGTCGTAGCAAATCGTGCGAACCTGTTCCCACGGCATTGTCAACACTTTAGATGGGGTGACGGCGATGAGCCTGTTTTTATCATATGTCAATGCAACCGAGCAATACAATAGCCGCTTATCATTTCTCTATGATCCTCATAATCTTCTGGAGCTAAAGAGGAAGACTTAGAGAAAGGCGAGGGGGAGAAAGAAAACCAAGCCCATACCAGACGCATGCATCAGCACCAGAAAGCTCTTTCTTTACACTTTCTGGGTAATCCTCGAAATTGTCGCAGACAACCGACTTGAGCTTGGATGGATCAGCTCCGGGTGCCGTTTTCTGCGGGACCCGGGTCGGCCGCCGAGCGAGGGCGAGAACGGACGTGACGCCGGGATGGGAGAGGGCCTGTCGGATGAGCTCCGTACCGACAAAGCCGGTGGCTCCAGCGACGATGAGCTTCATTCTTATCTCCTTACAGCTTGTTGAAGGGAATGCAGTCAAGTCAGCCTTTTTTGGGCGATGGGAGAGACGGTTGGTGTCAGGGGTCAATGCCGCCGCGAAGATTGGGGTTATCCAAATGCGACCCCTTGGTGAGGTCACCGTGCATGAATAACCTCACTGCCAAGGAAACAAGCCTCAACGGTCGGCTAGCTACCTACTCAGCTTTGGAGAAGGGCGAGTTTGAAAAGAGATATATTTATAAATCATGATATCATAGCTCCTGCCTTCCACATCCCGTAAATAACTTCTTCCTTGATATCCCTCAAGACATACAAATAAGATAGCGTATTGCCAATGGGTGCGCCCCTCGTCTAACACTATCTCTCAAATAGACCTCCTTCATAGATTCACTTCGAAGTTGTAAATACGGGTTCGCGGATAGGCTCTACCTCTGGAATCGGAGAGGTAATAGGGGGCTCTGGAGTACGCACTGCCCTAATGACATGGTTTGTGAGGACTCGGCAGCGGAACCCTGATTCACAATACGTGAAGTAATACTATTCATATGTCAACAACGAACGACTCATTCCATGAGATAAGGATCAGACTTACGATCCACACGCGGCGGAAAGCTTCTATTTCAAACTCGGAGGCGTCTGGATGTCTTGCAACATAGTCGTCCCTGATGATCTTCCAATTCTTCAGGAAGTTCTCTCTCCAAGTCATCAAGGTCCTGATATAAGACGGGCCGATACTCTGCATAGTGTCGACCTCGAGCGAGCCCTCGGACCCGGTATGTATCGCGCGGAGCAACACATTGGTCGAGCAGAGATAGCCACCGGGGAAGATATAACGATCGGTGAAGGTGGTGATTCCAGGTTTGTTATCGTGCATCTTTTATATCCGTTAACTACTGACGCATATACACCCAAACGGTGTCAATCTCACCAGGTTATTAGTAGTGATCGCCTGCATCACAAGCACGCCACCCACTGGCTTCAGGAGCCGAGATATCGTGCCAAAGAATCCATTCATATACTTCGCTCCCACATGCTCCACCATCTCCACAGAGACGATGCGGTCATACCCGCCCTCGGGTCGCGGGGCGTTCCGATAGTCGCAGAGGAGGATTGTGATCCGGTCCTCGAGCCCAGCAGCCTTGATCTTCTTCTCAGCCAGCGCCTTCTGCTCCGACGCGAGGGTGATGCCTGTGACACGGCAGCCGGTGAGCCGGACGGCTTCCATGGCGAGGTGGCCCCATCCGCAACCGATGTCCAAGATGTGGTCGGTGGCCGAGATGTGGGCCTGCTGGATGATGTTGCGGACGCTGCGGACCTGCGCGGTCTCGAGGGACTCGTTGGGATCGTTGCTCCAGATCCCGTTGGAGTAGTTCATGTCCGGAGACAGGAACGCCGAGAAGAGCTCGTTGGACGTATCGTAGTGGAATGTGACGTTCGACCGGGAAAGTGAGACGGTGTTTGTGGGCAGGAATAGTATGTGCTGAAGTCGCGGGAGGATATTGAACAGCTTGCTGCCAAAGCCAACGTTGGCACGGTTGCCCAGGTAAAGCTGTATAGTCAGCATCAATCCACGACTTCTTTGGATTCAATAGGGAGTGCACTTACACAGAATACACTGAGTAGGTCATCGCACTCGACTTCTTGGAAGATATATGCTTCGGAGAATCCCTGAAGTGTGTCGTTAGGTACCGTTGTAAGAGAAGATGGAAACAAGAGAGGGCAGTTTGAATGAGAGAGTGAGTAGTTAGCTAGCATCAAGGTAGACTTACCAAATCAAAAGCCTGGCATAGCCGTGTCCAAGCATTGGGATTTAAAATTGTAATCGCGGCATCCTTGTACTCTGATCCGCGTCCAAAGGTCAGTTCCTCTCCATCCTTTCCGGATCCTTTTAACGTGATGGTTATTCGTCCATGGACAAGCCGAGCCAACTTCTGCTCGACGAACTTTCGAGAGTAGGACTGGACTAAGCCTTCGAACATTTTGAAAGTTGTCGCTGCTCAAGATATTTATTGAAGCTTGTGGAACCACCGTCTCCCGGCCCAGCGGCCCCTTACACATATATATTATAGTTAAAACCGAGGGAAGCTACAGAACTCTGGACCGTTGTTTCCCCGCTCCGAGGCACATTAGAATTTCGGCAGGGGCAACCTTCGAATTGTGCATTATGCAGCCGCCCGCCAGCCGCTCGATCGCCAGCCGCCGCGAAACTACTTAGCAGGGAGTATATCGTGGTCACCTGTCTGCGTTCTCACGAATACGAAGTCAGAACACAAGAAGGAGAATAGGGCTGTTCACGATACGATATCGGCAATGTTTGGGCATATCGGCAATCGGCATCTTGCCGATATCGTATCGTCAATAGCGTCATATCAAAACTTTAACAGCCTTAGCTCAGGAAAAGACTTTCCGATGTATTTAAATTCACAGACTTGTCTGCGCAGACGGTGAACCTATCGGATTCGCATATGCTGTTGCTACGATTAGCTTTGCAGGCGACCGGAGATTATGTGGACTCTGGTGACGATTGTCGATGCTTTCCCAAGAACGTATGCCCGATTGCCATGTCCACGATCATCGTGCCAGAAGATGACGATTTATCAGTTATCACAGGTCCAATAGCCTGGAAGGGTACGTCAGCCACAAATGTAGCTTAGCCCTGTTTAAGGTCTCGTGTTTTTTGCAAAAGTCTCACAACGTTGTAATATGCATTACTCTGACCCGATTGACCTAAGTCTAGCGGGTACGGTCGGGCACGGTAATCTTGTCGCGGAAGGTCCGGACGCGGTATTAAGCCCAAGAAAGAAAAGAGTGTTTACGCAGCGTTATTCCTTAAATTGGTGAAATACGGAATACTAAGATTGGCATTTATGATATTCACTTGTTTTAGACGGCCAGACCCCCCGGGGCATACCCCTTAAGAAAGCAATACAACAAAAGGGGCCTGGTAAACGCCCTGCCATGGGTTACAAGCAACAACGCACAAGTCCCTCGCCCAAGGACGAGAAACCGTGCTCGAATATGTATGTATATATGTATATACA
>PPJW02000106.1:0-27026 GCA_003705905.2 Lipomyces sp. NRRL Y-11553 | reverse complement strand
ATGCTGAAGTCTGTCAGCTTGCCGGGGTCGAATATGCCAAATAGGTAGATGCTGTCATAGTCTGTCATTCGCTCCGCGCAGCTTGCGTCGAACTTTTCGATTGACTTGTATTCTTCTATGCTTACAGTCTCCGGAAAGGCGACCCTGGGTCGATCGGACATCCACCCCGAGATCTAACCAAGGTCGGCAAGCTTATTGTATGTACAACAGGCAATTTCCAACAAATTTCTCATACCACCACATCGACATTTATCGACAATATATATTGAACTGCCGAATACTGTCTCCAAATTGTCGTTAATTTTATTTCGTTATTAAAGCAAAATTTTGAACGTGATCGCATCTACTATTTTAGGGGGTACTGATTCAGTTAACTATGCTACACACCAACTTTTGGCAGATGAATACGATTAAACCCCTTCATTAGTAGGAAATTCAACTCTAATAACGTGTAAAAGAGGGCTAGAAACCAATATCTGCCTCGTTTATTACAAAAAACTTAAACCCCGTGCGGATATCCTAATCAACCAGTACCGCTAACTAAAGGGCTTCGACCCAAGCATAAATTGGTAGGGTATTCCTAATAATGGCTAGTCCCGACAAAAGTACATTGTATTTCCGCCACCACATTGAATTTGTATTACTGGAAATGCATATCAATTATTTGTAGATATATTTTCCATAATATTTCGCTCTCATGTTATTGTAAGTCAAAATTGCTCGAGAGATTGCTCGTACCGCTTGGTCAGGTACCTTGGCTATTAACTATGAGAACGGATAGGCCGTGAGGTACATATTAAATAGGGTTTGCACCAGTGTGACCTATACTATATTAGAGTTCCTTAAATCGACTAGAGTATATTTTTTTCTGATAGCTAGTAGCGTTTGGAAGTCCCACCGAAGTCTTCCTCAGTCGCTCGATTGGAGTAATCGTTTATGTTACTGCAACTGCAACTTATTTGATTTTGTGTTTTATGACAATGCGCTCAGTTATGGTTCCTGTTTTATCTACTTCATCCTAAGCCAGATGCGGTGTATTTATTAATACTTAGACATCTCGTCTTTGCAGTCATTGTTGGACGATTGTGCTTCGTGTCCAAGATACAGTTCATGGTCAGACACACGGTAGAGGCAAAAAATCATAAGGGTAAGGAATTTTTGAATTTTACGACCTCGAGGGTTAGGGCTATTGGATTAGGCTTTAGATACAATAGCCTTTCCTGCCGACCCCTGACACTAGCCGATACAGCCGAGATCGGGCAAAACTCAGTTACCAGGACGAAGACTTTTTGCCCATAAAAGAAAGAACACACCAAGATCCTTGCAACATTGGGAACTTGGACAACTGGCTGCTTCTAGCATTTTTGCAGTACGCCAAAACCCATTCTCTGAAATGGATACCGATACAACCTCATCGCCTGGACGTGCAGCCGAACAGTCAATCTCCGCGCGTCCGTATGGATCTGCCTGCGACACATGTCGACGACGCCGGGTCAAATGTGATGGGCAGCAACCATGCGCACGATGTGTGAGAAGTAATGTGGCATGCACTTACGGCAGTCTAATTAGCCGTAAATCGTCGGTTTCATATGCTCGTCACCTTGAAGAACAAATCGAGAGGTTGCAAACGGTTCTGCAGGAACAAACGCAGACGGCGTCGGGTGAGTCCGGTCTACTTGGAAAGAAATATGTGTTGATACATGACGCAGGGGAGTCACCGTCACCCGCAATGAGCCGCCAGGCAGCAGCAACCATATTATCCATCGATATGCTTGTCGGTCCGGAGGATGATTATGTTTGCCGAACGCCTCATACCTCCGCATATCTTTTCTACGGCCGGCTCGGAGGGCTGCGTGTGCTGAATATTGTCAAGCAGCCACTCGTCCTGGCTCGACGTTCTCCCGGAGGGTCAATGCCGACGTGCGAACTGATGGAAGCTTTCGACAACCAGACATTCTTTCGCCTGCCCAACTCTGTTGAGGGTTCCGGTCCTTTACCATTGCTTCCGTCCAAGGAGCAGGTGATAAAACATGTTTCATATGCGTGCAAGACGGCGCTTATTTGTCATGACTGTCTGGACCATAAGCGCATCTCTGGCCAGCTGGATCGTTTATTCGAGACGGACCCCGAAGACTACTCAGCCGATGATGAGCGATTCCTGGCAATTGTCTACGCCTTGATGAGTCTTAGTATGCGGTATTCACCATCCGATTCGGCGCAGCGAGTTCAAGAAAGCTTGGGGAGAGCCAGACTTAGAGGGTATCCACGATGTTCTGTGATGTAGATCTTTAGCTGATACATCTTAAGCTCCAGATACTTCCGGGCGAGCCGTCAGCTTCTGGAAGAGGTTGAGCATCATAATCTCGATTCTCTAAGAGCCTTGATATGTCAAGGAAGGTACTTACTTTCGATGTCGATGGTCTCAAGGGCCCATTCATGTATATCATCAGGTGTCTCTGCCGCTATTCGGATGGGACTGCATACATCAGGCTCACAACACTTCACGTTGTTCTCGAGAGACGAGATGTTCCAACGCCGTCGAGTATTTGCCGTCCTGAACATGATGAACACCTATCTGTCCAGCTTACTTGGCCTACCGAAGATCCTAAAAGGCGCTGATACTGGGTCGACCTTGGGTTTATACAATGAGGACCTGCCTGACAAAGGCCGTAACTTTGTGCTGCGGGATCCAACAGAACCCAGTGCTGATGCTGTTCTGTGTCAAAAGCTCAATAACATACTGGAAAAAATAAGCGAAGCCAGATCCTCGACAACGAAAGTCCTGACACACAACATCGAGGGGACATATCAAGAGCCATCGCATATCGTGACTTTATATGAAGCCGAATTGCGTGAATGGCACAATGACTTGCCAACCATCCCAGAGGATACACTCGACATTGTCGCATTACAGTCACAGCTTATATTACGACTGTGGCACGCGATGGTGCAAATCATACTGTATCGACCATTTTTGCATCACCTCGCCCGAGATGTACAAGACCCGAAATTTAGTATCTGTGGTTATGAATATGGCTCAGCTTGCGTGCAAGCAGCCATGCAGGCAGTTTGGCTGATTGAAGCGTTTCAGAAGAACAACATTCTGCACGAAGCATATTACCTCATCCTGTACATTCTTGGATATGCAGGCCATATCCTGGCGTTCTTCGTGACTTCCTCTTCCAGGACGACGACGATCACCGAGAGCGCTGTTGCTGCTTTGAAGGCTCGAGACATTCTCGAGGTTTTGGGAAGATATAATCCTTCTGCCAGTGCGAGTGCTATATCTTTGAATGTTTTGCTAGATGCCTTGCAGACAGTGCCGGAACAGGCGCCAACATCTGAGCCTTGATCAGCCTCACTTTACAATATACGTGATGCAGATATATCACTGGAATGTTTCATTGAGAACCAACAGTGACTCAAAATCATGTAATATGTGTGTAGCGAAGACGGCTATTACGGTCTCAGTGGTCTTCGGATTAAGACCTCCATGGCCATTACCAAAGAGCTTTTGCAATTAAGAGATTGAAATATAGTCAGGGTTGTATAACATCCCACGGTCTGCAGGTCCAAACTTACATGTACTGCTGTATCCGAGTGACGGCATCAGAAAATTGTGCGTCCACATGGGCATATTGGCAGTTCAATGGAAACGATGTGAGGGAATGTCGTCAGTTGGCTGAAGGTAAAGTGATATCAAGACGAGAATCTGGCAAAACTGATCTATTACACGACATGCTGAACATGCCCCTGTGGGCTAATCCATCGTTGGTGTTCACTTGGGTGGAAGAAACTTCAGACAAAAATCTGAAATTACTGTCACTAAGTAAGAATCCAGTTGCCGGCATACTAGAACTGACAAATACTGGACTTCAGGCAGTTGCTAAGTAACTCGGATACGATGGTTCCATGCACCTTAAAGTTTTGTAATGCAACACTAATATAGGACTTATCAGGCCAACAGTGAAGATCTAGTGGCAAGACGACTGGATATGAACAGGAAGGGAGCACGGTATCGACACAAGAGATGTGCTGCGTTGAGAGAAGTACTTCTATGCACAACTTACTTGTCCCTTCACCTCAAGGACAGCCACAACAGCGAAGCTGTATAGCTTGGCTTTAGTAGAGAGGTTTATTGATAGTTGATATCGACTATCCAGATGGTAAGACAGATGCGTTTTAAGAACCCTTCAAATATAGATCTAACGTCGTGTGTTATGTTATGAAAAATTCGGTCTCAAGAGCACTGGAATTGATCCTGTTGACTGTATATTAAGGATAACCGCTGTTAACATGCCGATTTTGATGGCGCCCAGAATACATGAGTACATCCGCTTAAATTCCTTGATAGTCATCGTCGCCATGCTACACCCGTGCTCCCCTTTGAATTAGACATGATCCGAAACCGTTAAAAAGCTGTTCTTCTGGTCAACGTGAACTGCAACTTGACAACGACTATTCGTTGCTCTTGCTTGGCCATCGTTCGCGTGTCTGTGTCCTCACATACAAGTTTACAGGTCGGATGAGCTGGAAGTACGGGTCATATTCTGTCTCCGAATCACCCTCTTTCTCCCAGTGATAGCGATAGACGAGCTTGCATATGAAGATCTTGACCTCAAGAAGCGCAAAATTGAAACCAATACACATGCGCTGACCCATTGCGAAGCTAAGGAGTATGTGTTAGTACTGTTGCATATTTGGTCAGGGACAATTCAGTAGCATACGGGATATAGGAGGCTTTCGGCATTTGCTTTACCTGCTCAGTGTCCCACCTATCAGTGTCGAACCTGCCGGGATTCTCCCAGATTGCCGAATTATTGTGAATGTGGTGCAATGCAGAAATGACGACGGCGCCCTTTTTGAGACGATACCCACCGGGTAGGATCATGTCTTGCTGCGCTGTACGACCTGGTTGATATGATGGATTATGTCTGCGCTGAGTTTCCTTGATAAATTTGCCAAGCTCAGGAAGTTCATCGATTTGTTCAGCCGTGATATTAGTCTCATCGGTGATGTCGTTGTCAATGAGTTCTTGCAAGATACGTGCTTGAGTTCCAGGATATGTAACCAGGCCATAGAGGCACCAAGAGAGCAAAGAGGACGTGGTGGTAAACCCGGCGCCTGTTGCGACGATCGTAGCAGAGGCAAGGTTTTCTTTGGGTAAATGTTCTCCTTTACCGTCTGTCGCTCGGACCAGGTAATCTGCAATAGTCAGCCACCGTTCCTCGATCGGCCAGGGTTCAGGGCGAATAGCCACGTACCAACAACATTCGCCGCTTTCAGAGCTGCATCCTGCAACTCAAGATCTTCTGTTCCACTTGACTTGGCTTCATTAATGGCTTCTTGAATTTGATCAGCCAAGAATTGCTGTAAGTTCTTCAAGCGTTTAGGGTCACCAAACGGTAGATGTGAGTACCACGCGCCCCGGCTTGAAATTTTCTTATTTATCGCCAGGACTTCAGCGATGGCAAGAATGATTCTGTTCAATGGTGCATCTACACTTGTGAAGTGTTGGAGGTCTTTACCAAGCATGATCTTGCCAACAGTCCCCGAGCTGAGTTTCAACATATACTGATATGCATTCCAAGCTTTGTTTTGTTTCTCAAGCTCGTCGAAAACAGGAATGGCCTCTTCGCAGCAGCTGTTCATTTGTGAAGCGTAGTGACGTACAGCCTTTGGACCTAATGCTGGAGGTAGAAATTTGTGAACTACCTTCCAGTCTGGATTTGAGGTATCTCCAAGAAAAACACCGGCTTTCTGGTTTTTAATTGGGTAAAGAGGGTGGTCAGGTACTATCTCTTTCGAAAAGAACTGTGATTCAGTAAAGCAAATTTGGGCCAGTTCCGGATCGTTCGTCTGACAAACAACTTTTCCTAAGTTGTTTGTCTGGAAAAGGGGGCCGAATTTATCGAAAAGCCGTTGGTTGTTCCCTAAATGATCAGGATATACTGTACTGGTCAGTTGACGTGCACTGAAAAAACGTATTTGTCGTGCTAACCCTCCAAATAGTTTCCCATAAGTGGTAATCCTGACGGGCTAGGAACATCACGAAGGGCGTGCCCATCTACCTTAATGGTAATAATGCCCGCCGAAGTTTGAATATCCGACAACGCCAATAAAGGGGTATTGCCAGAGTGGAATGACAGGCCTGCTTCGAATGAGTGATGGTCGCTTTGTGAAGGATCGATAAGGCATTCTCACCTTCCGGTTGAACCACTCCGTAATTCTTCCCAATGGCACGTTGCAGAACGCTGATGTCGGCTACTGTCGAGATGTCGATGTCGAATTTGGGGCCATTGTCCTCGGCCACATCGAAGGCGAATGTGGTTGTATGCATTTTGAAATCTCGAACAGCTCAATCAGTGAAAGTTACGGAGCTGAGTTAGAATGTCCAATGTGTTTAAGTCTTATATCCGATCGTTTGCAAGTATAGACTTATGGCCACTACCGAGGGATTGATTACTCAGTTGCGGGCTAAGTGTCGTCCTACGCAATCGGCAGATGCGTTCAGATCTCTAGCTGTCCAGTGCTTTGGTATAGTGCCACCAAGGTGGAGTCGGGACTCATATACACACAATAACTTTCAGTGATCCAGGATTGAATGAAGATAGCCAATCATGTTATATCCCACAGGTCGGCATTTTCGCGCCTTGCATGTCAAGGGATAATCCACTGGTGGGACGCTCCTCTCCTGCAAGAAGCGAGAATCCCGAGAGCCGCACAATTTGCCAAACATATGTTCAGCATGAGCTTCACCTCCAAGATGACCCAACAAATATGACTGTTGACGCAACCGACTACGGCCCAGGCTGGTGAAGGAGTTGCAGTATAATTCCCACTCCTAGGCCTCAATTAATACGACACACTACACTATCAAACTATCTCTGGATTCACCTCTGCTGCCTTGAGCAAACAGATTGCCTTCTGTCCAGTGGTTTGACAAGCATTATCACGATTGAAAGCGCTGCTATGACGACTTCTGATCGAAAAGAGCTTAAAGCAAGGTGGAAGAACGAAGTCGAAGTCAAGGTAATTTCAATGCAAGAGGTCGCGAAACACAAGACGAAGTATGATAACTGGATAATCATTCACGGGAAAGGTGCGCCACAGTCTCTCCACCTGGTAATGCTCCAGCTGATATGAACAGTGTACGATGTCACCGACTACGGGAAGGATCATCCCGGCGGTCTCGATATTCTACTTGACGTCGCTGGTACGGATGCCACCAGTGCATATGAGGACGTCGGTCACTCTGAAGACGCTGCAGAAATAATGCACAGTTACCTAGTAGGAGTTATCGAAGGAACAACCCTGGAAGGGGGAGAAGCGAGAAAAACAAGCTCGTCACAGCTCACGCATGTTCTTGTGCGCCGACATGAGCTCGAGCAGTCAGTTCCACAAACGAAGAGTCTCGTCAACCTTAGGACTGAGCTCGCTGCATTTGCGGTCGGCACTGCTGGACTGACATATTTCATCAACTCATGTCATCTACTGCCATCACTGACCGTTTCTGCATTTCATGTAACGGGATCGCAAGTCGCGGGATTTACACAAGGCTTCTTTGCCGCCAGCACTGCGCTAGGCATTGTTGGCCTGGCTGGCTTACGATACTTATCGAATGCAACTAAGACAAGATCTTTCAACTCATACTCTCCCCACTTGCTGAGTGCAAGCCCTGCTGGTGCTACCTTTCAGCCAGCAGGCGTGCTTAATCCATCCGTATACCGGAAATTCACGCTTCGACGCAAGGATGAGCTCTCGGATGGAATATACCGTTTTGTCTTCGACTTGCCGACAAAATACTCAGTCCTTGGATTGCCGATCGGTCAGCACGTGGCCATCAGAGCCATGATAGATGATCACACCGTGGTCAGAAGTTACACCCCTGTTTCCAACAACCGCGACCTCGGCAGACTAGAATTGCTCATTCGAGTTTATCCCAAAGGTTTAATGGGAAACTACCTCAAGAGTCTTAAAATCGGCGAAACTGCCGATATCAGGGGCCCTAAAGGTGCAATGAAATATTGCCGAAATGTGTGCAAAGAGATTGGCATGATTGGGGGTGGTACCGGCATTACTCCTCTGTATCAACTCATACGAGCTATATGCGAAGACCCTAAGGACGACACGAAAATCAGCGTGATATATGGCAATCGTTCGGAGTCTGACATTATGCTTCGCGGCAAGCTCGATTATTACGCGCGTGTGGCCCCTCATAAATTCAAAATCTACTATACTCTGGACCAGCCTGGGCCAGAATGGACCGGGGGCAAGGGACATGTCACCAAAGCCCTACTCGAAGCCAAGATGCCGCAAGTGAGTCCCCACGCGAAGATTCTACTGTGCGGACCCCCTGGAATGGTCAATGCTATGAAGAACAACCTTGTTGGACTTGGATTTGAAGCTCCGGGGGGTGTTAGCAAGATGAGCGATCAGATTTTCTGTTTCTAGGCCTGTCCTCCACCAACACAGCAGTCTCGGGATGTTTGATTCTAAAATAGATAGCAGTCTGTTTCCACCTTAAATGAATTAAAATAGATAGTAGTCTGTCTCCACCTTAAATGAATCCTTTGCTAGGACTAAACAAATTTTCCTGCTCCCATCAAAGTTGATAGTGAGATTTTATGGGCAACACAAATTTTCAGGAGGTTTTATGCTCTTTTGTACAAGGCTACATTCCCTGTGCGGCTCGGATTCGCGTTCGCTACCGTTCGTCCCTGCCCACCTTTCCTCTCCCTTCTGTTTCCTTCTCCTCGTATTCCTTTTTTTAGTTAGCCCTTTTGTATACATTCTATTTATTATAAGCTTAAGCCCCTTTTCACACGTATTAATAAAAGTACAGTCTATGAACCATCCACTCATGGCAAATCAAATTATGTGAAATGTCTTTAAGTATCCATGAAGGTGCTAGTGTTTAAGAGATCTCCATATTTGGCCGTCAAGGGTTCGGCCTCCAAAGTATTTGAGATTAAATCATTGAAACAGCCGTAGATTTCCGACTGAGACTTGTCAGTGTCAGTCAAGTAGTCCACGAATTGCGGGCTGCGCGATGTTGATGCGGATGAGTACGGTGAGGCACTAGTCATAGAGGACGGCGACATTGGCTCCTCGTGAGCTCGGAATGTGGTGACCGGATTGATTAAGTCCACGTTCATACCACTTCTCTTGTGATCATAGGCACCAACATTTATATCTACGGGTAAATATGAAATTGGGGACCAATTCAGATCAAGCAGGCTGTTGTTTCCCTGGCAAACTGCCGAATCCGAGAACCTATCCTCCCTCCCAACTAAATTAGAAGGCAATTCATAAGCTTCGCTAAGACCCGACCTAATTTTGTCGTCGTTAGTCGCAACGAACCCAGTATCATGATCATGGTCATGATCACATTCATGTTCATGGTTCGTGTCGTGTTCGCTTTCGTCACGGTCATGAACTATAGCAAATATCTCGCGCTCTTCTTTCTGTGGCTCCGTGGCCTGACTCGTGAGATCTAAGAGGGCTCCGTTTATGTAGGCGTTGCCAGATTTGGACAACAAAGAACTGATATCGTCCCCTCTATGTACACGCCGTATGAGCTCAGCCATGCCGCTCTGGAGGACATCAATTCTATTCTCAAGAAGCTCGACATATCGACTACTATACGCCTTTTCCTTTGATATCTTGTGCTGAGCAAATGTGCAGATCTTGTCGTCCAGGATACACCGGGAACAAGGCTTGCGGCCGTCACACTTGGCCTTTTTAATCCTAGAAAAAAATTAGACAATCTAACCGTATCGATAGAATTTCTAATCAACCGGACCTGCAGGAATCACACGCCTTGCCTACACGTTTGCGCGTGCTGCGCTTAGGCTGGTCGGCTGCAGGAGCTGGTGGATCATGAGGATCTGGTGAATACTCTGAATTTAGGGCTGTCATGCCGTAGAATGCAGCAATAGCGCGGGCAATCAGATAATGTACAATGCCGGCTGGCGAGAATGTCAATATATGAACAATTAAATACAAAACATACTACAATAGTATATACAAACCCCGACTGCTTATAGCAATGGCAATTTGAGAAAGCTCGGATTCGCGAGGCTGGATGGCTGATGACGTCACAGACAGAGTCATCAATTGTTGGATAACTAGACAATAATGATAAGGTTTCCTAAAAATTCTAGAAGTATTGAGTTTGGACGTCGACTACGATTTCGCAAAGCACCTCTCAGACGCCGTTTGTTGGGTAAGTTGCTTACTATGTTGTTCACGTTCCAAGCGAATGAATTAAATCCACGTTGGGTAATATATATCAGCAGCAGTCGGTAGAAGCAGCTAGCGTACGGCTTCCATAAGGTTACATTCAGTGGCCCATCGACCCGTTTTGGATTATGAGCCCTCTGAGCGGCCATTATGAGTAGAACTATATATTCACCAAGGTTGCGTAAATAACCGTGCTCGCCGGGTCATCTCGGAAGTGAAGCTCATGCTTAACATAATGCTGACCAATTGTGCGGCTCTCGAGTTTTTCGCTTCTTGCAGGGGACGAGCGTCCCTACCAGTCGGTAGGGTCTTCCTTGGCATATTTCGTTTGTAGGGGCCAAATACTTCCAGTTTGGCAGAAAATAAGGAATTGGTGATCTGTAGCTGGGAGCCTGGCTAGACGCCGTAGCAACACCCTTAGGGGTTCAAAAACATTCGTCTACTCCCATACTCGAGCGAGCAATTAGTCACGTTTACAAAGTATCAGTTACCGTATAAGCCATTAGTGACACCATTAAACCCAACTGGACATCAACAAAAATTCTTAGTTAGAAATTTTCCGTACAGAGGGTTGGGCATACACAGTGTGTTCCTTGATCTACTTTGATAACCAGGACAGTTAGTGCATTTATTACTCAACTAAGAGAAATATTCGTCAACTACAATTGACTCTAAAGAGGCTTTTCAGTTTCTAGGGAGTGAAGTCAAATGGTCCGCCGGTCCTCCATCCCTGCTGACATCAAACCTATAGAAAATTTCTGACTACACCCTGAAGTTTGATCAAAGCCACTGTTAATTTTGCAAAGCCGCTCTAGAGAAAGTATGTGTCACTCTGACCACTAGGCACAGCTAGTCCGTGAACAAACCAAACAGCACCACCCACACAATAAAGAACATTTGGACAGAGTCGCTTGATCGAAATGACTTGTTGCAGCGCAAGACCCTCTACAGTTGTCAGGATTTTATGATAAAGACAATTAAAATATATTGAATTACGAGTTGAGTCATAAAAGAAGAGCAGTATTGGCGGATAAAGGGCAAGAGAAAGAGAAAGAGAAAGCAAAAATGGGAGAGATGTTGATGTTACAGTGCCTTGCGGCTCATACTCAGCCACCTACGGGCGCCGAGGCAAAGCCACCAAGGTCCCCATCCGGATATGTGTTACGGCCGGTCCTGACTATATTTCGACATAGCGAGCGAGTTCCTTTGTGACAAGTCAGTCGCCGTAACCATTTAGTACTACAATAATACGGTCGTAATTCCATACGTACTAGGCAGCTGGGTCGATCTCTAAATGAGGCTTCGAAATAGATTTCAGATCTTGGTAGCTTCAAGCCACCTTCGGAACCATGTTTGTATCATCTCGCGCGTGTTCTGACTTCGAATTTTACTCGAGAAATCACTCTGATAAGACTGGAAAGGTCCTCAGCTGATTATAATCAACATTGGAAGGCGATTGCAAGTGATAGACAGAATATGGCGACGCCGGCCTCCTCGATTTTAGTTTGTGCTCCGAGGCTAGACGCCAGCCTGAGGCTGCCGGAAATGGGACTAAGCTACTGCGCATAGCGAGATCTCCGAGAACATCATGACGTAATGACATATGACCGAAATAGGCTGAGCAGTACCAATGCAGTCACTATGCGTAAATCGGAGTGGCCTTGCGGCGAGAAGGCGCCTTCTGCATCATGATTGAGCAAATAAATAAATATCACATTCTCTTAAACGCTTGCATTTTCATATTTTCATACTTTTCTACATCAAAGAGTAGAGCTTGTGGTTCCGTGACAGTATGGAGCAGACCACTTGGCGGCCTCCGGCTGACTGGCAGTCTCGACCCGTCTGTGTGCTTGGAGGAGGTGTGTTGGGTCGCCGTATCGCCGCATGTTTTGTTGCTGCTGGTTACCAGGTCCGAATTCGAGATCCCTCAGCTAAGTCCCGCAACGATGCCGTCCAGTATATCAAAGACAACATTTCCGCCTTCACCACTTTAAGCGGAAGAGAACCTGGCTTCTACTATGCCCTCGAAGACTTTCCTGAGGCTGTCAAGAACTGCTGGCTTGTGTTTGAAGTGGTGCCTGAAATTCTCAGTATAAAGGAGGACACCTTTTATCAGCTTGAGAGTCACGCACCGAATGATTGCATATTTGCCAGCAACAGTAGTTCTTATAAAAGTGGCGATCTGCTGGGTAAGGTTCGAGATGAGACAAAGACTCGTGTTCTCAACACGCACTACATGATGCCACCAGAGGTTTGTGACGTCATTGTTCTCGCCAATCAAACACTAATTAATCACGTGGTAGGCGATTATCGTCGAGCTGATGACTAGCGGACATACCGCACCTGAAATATTTCCATTTCTCGTTGAGCGTCATAAGGAAGCAGGGTTACACCCAGTCGTAGCTCTGAAAGAGTCAACAGGGTTTATATTTAACCGGATATGGGCTGCGATAAAGCGAGAAGTTCTTTCCGTGCTTGCGGAAGGCGTTGCAACTCCAGAGACCATAGACTCGATCTGGATAGAGCAGTACGTGGGCAGAAAAGTCGGCCCTTGGTCAGTTTTCCCTCTTTTCATGGTTTTAGTTTCACCCCACGTACTTACACAAAGTCCCTAGCAAAATGATGGATTCTGTCGGTTTAGACACAGTCGAACACATTGAGGAACATTACATCAAAGAACGCAAACTGCTCGACTATCATCTCAACTGGCTCAGGGACAACTATATTTCAATAGGAAAGCTGGGATTGAAAAGTGCTGAAAAGGGGGGTCTCTACCCGCCACCTGTGCCAGGCAGCCAAACCAAACTTTTACTGCTTAACATAGGTTTAGCTGAGCCATTGGTGAACAGGAACGTGAATCAGATCATGCATTCCGGCCAGGTCCTTGCCTATACAGTAGAGGACAAGGGTTCACGTCCTGTTGAGCTCGTTGGCAAACTACATAACCCGGACGGTATTGATGTCGCAAAGTCCACCAAACGAATGTACTGGACGAACATGGGCAGCCCAACATTGAATGATGGATCTTTACAATCCGCAAACCTTGACGGTAGTGATGTACAGTATGTCCTTCAACCCGGAAGCGTACACACACCTAAACAAATGGTGATCGACCAAGACCATAACAAGATCTACCTGTGTGACAGAGAAGGCATGCGCGTGATGAGATGCAACTTGGATGGTGGTGACCTTGAGACAATCTACCAATCTGGAAATTGGGAAACAGAGCCCGAGAAGAAAGCAAATGGAATCTACTGGCCAGTGGGTGTCACACTGTCGAAGCGTCTGAACAAATTTTTCTGGACACAGAAGGGACATTCGAAGGCGAATGAAGGACGTATCTTCTCTGCTAGTCTTGAGATGCCACCCGGTGCTTCAGCCGTCACCAGACAAGACGTCGATATCATCATTGACGGGCTACCGGAATGCATCGATCTTGAGTTTGACGACGAAGAAGGCATACTCTACTGGACGGATCGAGGTGAGTTACCCTTTGGAAATACGCTCAACAAGAAGCACATCATTGGTGCTCCACCATCGGAAGAGATGAAGCTCGGCCGACAAATTATTGCCCAGGGTCTTGGAGAAGGTATAGGCCTCCGCCTGGACAAGGCGAACAAGTGCCTCTATGTTGCCGACATTAGTGGTCATCTATGGAAGTGTAGTACGGACTATGGGTTAAAAGAAAAACTCTTGGAAGGGACAACGCACGCTTATACCGGTGTTTGCTTCTACAAGGTCTGAATTAGTAAACCCTGGGCTATCGTATTTTCGGATTAGTATCAACGAAGTTAAATGCTAAAAATCACCCCTCCAATAGTTACTCCCATTATACCCAAAAATAATCAGGTAGCGTTTATGTCTCTGCACTTAGGGCATACGTTACCTGTTGCCTTGATGACTATCTCACGGAAGGGCCGATGTTGGCCAACAAGGCTTAACTCTTTTGCCACTGCAGGCCAGCAGCCTGCGACCACGCTTAGCCACCTCAACAACGCTTTTGGGACTTGTGTGGGTCAGGGTTGACTGAACTGTTTTAATGCCGGGGCCTGGCACAATCTCTTGATTCGAACCGGAGGACTACCTGTAACAATTCTTTTTGTACAGCAACTTACTACGGCGCGGAACCTATGCCTCGTACTGTGACACCCTACGAGATTTTGGCGGAATGGTCGTACGGAATCGAATCCGACTTCGCGCTGAATGGAACGTCTGCGTCATGGAGACCTGAGCAGCTTGTCGATTGGGGCAATGAAGACAGAAAGATTGACCTCGATGACAATACATATGACTGTAGCGTCAGCGCCGACGAGAAGCTCCTTGCCGTGGCGATTGAACTACAAGTTTGCATCTATGATTTAAAAATCTTGAACTGAAAGAGGTACTCGACGGACATACGGAGAAGATTGTCAAGGTCGAGTTTTTCCCGGCCGACATTATTTTCAATAAATATCAGCTCGTTTCGGCGTCCAAGTCGATTCGAGAGCTGGATGCTATGATTGTCGTTTGGACACTTGATAAGCAGGGGAAGGACCCTGATACTGTTCTCGACGGCAGTCGAATCTTTATAATCGAAGTTTCGACACACTGGCTGAGATCTCTAGCTTGGAGCCACGAAGGATATTATCTGGCGGCCGGTGGGCGGTTTGGCGTTGTACATGTTTGGAATCCGTTTACTGGCGAACAGGCGCAAAAATGGCAATTGAAAGGCAGCGATCATGTTTTTTGAGACGGTGTCGTGCAGTGGCTGAACAGGAAGGGTTTGTTGCTGGCATATAAAGGAACGGAGGGCGGTGTGAACGTTTACGACATGGTGGAAAACCAAACGTGGAGGTCTGATCCCAAGAAGAGCGATTTGATCAACTTGATGGTGGTGTCCGGTCAAACGGCATTGCGTTACCTTCGAAAAGCTAATCAACTAATATCACTGGATCCTGATCAGACAGTTAGATTCTGGTTCGTAAGTTTTGCTCAGGTTGTAACAGGACATCAGGTGTTGTAACAGTGTTCGACTCGACTATGAATTGCTTAAGAAGGCATAGGCACGAAAAGTGGCGAGAGGTGTGGCTGAAAGACCAACTATATACTCATTAGAGTTTATTGGCATAAAGAAGGCTCAGCAGAAGCTTTTGCCGATGGTCTGACGGTGAACCTTTTAAATCACAGGAGACAAGCCACACGTCTCTTAGCAACAGGGAGCCGCACGATCATAAACTACGAACGACGCAGAAATTTGAGGCATCTGATTGATCGTCGAACCCTGCTACATCAGGTAAACGCTAACTACCGGCATAATCGCCGTCTATGAATGGTCAAATGATCAATCACAAGAATATTTGAATTATCAAATGATCAATCATATGAACATGCCCTAGCTTAGGCCAAGGGAAATTTATTAGAGTAGAGATTCTTTGTATATTTAAAGACCTTCTAATTCCCTTGGGACCATGGATTCATGAAGTCCAAGGGAACTCCACCAAACCCTTATTTCTGTCACTAAGCCACACAAGCTTCCCTTGCAACAAACTTTGCGGGAGAGAAGTCATTCTCTGAGGTAGATCAGTCTCCACTACCAGTGACGTAGTATCCTTCCATGGTGGAGATCTGTCTGAGCTTTCTCCGAGGTGGGATACCCCGCTCGGGAGCTCACTTGGTCACTGGAGATTGGTCCATCCTCGAGTCAGGTTGGTGGAGATCTGGCCAATCTCCGCTTTTCCTGCGCTGATCCTCTTAGCGGCTTTGCCGTTTTCCCCGCTTTACGATATCATGAGCTCTGGTCTCGTGTCTGCTGTGTCTGAGATGGCCGAATGAAGCAAGATCATTCGGCGGTTCTTGGTGGGCGAGCGGGGGAGTTCTGAGTTAGTAGTCATCTCGGTCAGAGATGTCGTTCGTGTATATATAGACTAGAATAGTCGTGAGACTGGTCGTTATAGAGATCAGATTCTCGACCTCCCGTCCATAGTTTACCTCGTATTCATTGTCAGTCTCCACTCATAGCCATTCCTCACAACCCTTAACTACAACATCACATCAGGTAACTTAGCCAAAGTGGACATATGCACCGATGTTGTAGTTAAGTATTCGCAAGATCGTTGACATCTTTCTACAACGATGCTTTTATCTTCTCTAACAGCAAACGATATGACAATTGAGAAATGTTTTCTGCTTTGACACATTTCCGATTGCAGAGAGAAACTCTGACCAAGAATTTAGTCAGCTCAGCTTATACTGTCTCTAATTCAGGGTCGTCAAAGCAAGGCATTCGTTTTACGTCATCACAGAACAAGAAACAACAAAAGTAATTTAAGGTCAACGAAAATAAAAGGTTTAATAACAAATCAACGAATCTAGTCACATGCCATCATTGTGGAATAAACCCTGAAGAAAAAGACTCTCGAATTGTCAACTGCAGAAACTTCAACAGCAAAATTCAGCCAATTCTATTACTGTCATCTCCAGCGCAAACAATGCAGAAGATGCAAATGGACATATGTTGCCGTCACTATTTACTGAACTTGTCTAGCAGAAGGAAATGAAATGGGGTTCAAACCCTGGGTCTGCAAGTGAAGTAACCCTGCCTTGTATGCCCTTGTATGCCCTGTGTCTTCAGCAAGATCCATCTCGCACAATAACATTCCAGTCTTGGGCTGTAAATTGCTGGCCCGCAACATAAGAGATCAGCCCATTACACACACCGCAGTTTTGCAGTACAATGGAAGCTACGTAAGCAATGTCGCCGAAACCATCAAGAGTATAAGTTGTTGGATTCTAGTTAACTTATAAGCTTTATTCGTAAAGTAGTAGAAATAGAGGCACACTTACGTCATTGCACCACCAGATGGCAGAATTCCAAGAGCAACTGACTTGCCCACAGTTTCCGGGGCCGGGGCCGTTGACAGGCTGACCCGGGACGCTAGATAGGTAATTAATACCGTCGATGATAGGTTCGCAATTGGCAAACGGAAAATTGTTGCAGTAGTAGTTAGTGAGTTGTTCGCGTTTTTCCAACGGCGAGACATCTCCTCTTTTATTCACAGCAGAATTTGGCTTGAGTTGGAACCCGGGGTTAATTTCCATGGCTTTATTATAGACCTGCTGGATGGTCCCGTTGAGGACATGATGGGCTTGTCCCGGAAAAACTTCGACTTTCCAGGACAACTCCTCGACACCATACCCATCCTTGGGCGGATTTGGAAAGCCGAATCCCTAAGAAGCTTAGTTAAAATAACAAAAAATAAGGGGTTTACGTACGGTTCTGGTAAAGGCAGTTAAGACTAAAAGGACCAAACAGACCGAAACCATCTTGCGCGCGTCGGAGCTAGCGGATATACTGGAGGTTGATCAGAGGGACGTCAAGGAAAGGGAGAGTTATTCAAATACCCAGTCCGTTATATAACTTATTCAGTCGGACTAACAGTTAGGATATCCTTCTCGCACAGAATTATGATCGCTCTCATGAGGAGAAAGCACATCGAGGCTGAGGCGCGCGTCCAACAGTTTGGGACGGTCATGACCAAATTTAACATCTATGTCGTCATGGCTCCGCACACACTCCGGTCCACCGCTCTTGAATGTGTTATAATTTGGCGGGGACGGCTGAGAAGATCGTTGCAACGTTCTGAGCCGCGTTCTTAAGGAACTTAGTGTGCACATTTCTTTTTTTGTCCATTGCTGCACACTGATAATTCAGTTCTCTAACGCAACAATTCTGTAACGGGCTACGCCCCTTGTGCGGCTCGGGTTTCCACCCCTTCCGATTGGTGTGAAAAATGGCTATGAGTGGATGTATAGATGCTGAATAAGGAGTGGACTATGGAAGGGGAGCTGAGACTATGATCTCAATGAAGACCAGTCTCACGACATTTCACGTCTATATATACACGAACAACACCTCCAATCGAGGTGGCAAACTACTCAGAACTCCCCCACTCGCCACCAACATCGGCGAATGAACTTGCTTCATTCGAGCATCTCAGACTACAGCAAACGCGAGATCAGAGCTCATGACCTTGCCAAATGGGTGCAGCGGCAAAGCCGCAAACTAGATCAGGATACGGAAGTGGCGACCAGCCAGTGTCGAAAACCTATGCTGTTGAGTAGTTCAAATCAGAGTAAACGCTTCACTGAGCGAATAGGTTCAATGGTATTCTGCTAACAAAAGAGGACTGTGTGCGAGACTATAAAGAAGAATTTTATATAGAGAGTAACTGGTCTAGAGTAACAGTAGTTCGATAGAAACGTGTACTCAAGGTTATTCAGTTAATAACACACGATTCTCCTATGTACAACATGGTTATCTGGGGTCCTTATATAACAGCGCTTCGTTATATCGAAGCGTTGCTACATTGTAGGGCTGCTACATTATATTGAATCGCCGCTACAACCGAGAATCGGGGCTTCACTCCCAATCAGGGCAAGTGCATACCGCCATGCGGCTCATCCTTGCGACCGTGTACCGCCGTGCGGCTCGTTCTTGAGGTTACCACCCACCGACCTCAAGGATAGACCAATCTCCACCTACATACAGAGTGGGGCATCTCCACCACGGAGAAAACTCAGAGGAAACCTCGGAGAAAAAGACCCGTAAAGCTGGTAGTGAAGACTGACTATCTAGGAGAAAACACCGATCTCCCACACGGCCCCTCAGGCTGTACTGCCAGTGAAACAAAACTCGCTGAGTCATCTGTAATCCTTGTCTGAGATCTTGAAACCGGACCCTAGGAAGTGTGAGACATAGTCAACCTCAACTTCTTTGGTGAGTCGAGCCCAGTCGTGGACTGCGTCCTGGCGTCACTCCTGAAGATCGCTGGTGGCGATCCTGTGCTTATATACAGACCTGAATGTCCGTGGGACTGGTCAGTGGCTTTATGGACCAGAGTCGGGCCCCCTTACTGTCTTTCCACGTCCATTCATATCTATATCCTCCCACACTGCTTTGCCATGGAAGTCGATTCTCACATCCAGGACTGAGTATACAAACAACGAAGTTGTACTGTGCTCCATTTAGTTTAATTCCTCTTCAAGCGCTGCGATGTATGCTACCAATAATATTGGTGGTGATGAAAATATTGCTACAAATAGAAAAAAAAATCGAGGAAAGGAACATATTGCACACAGGCGTGCATCTATTCGACCACATTTTTCAGCCCTGATAGTTGTTTAGTTGCGTAAGCAATAAACACCTCAAGACATCAAATTCCACCAACCAAGATTGCAATGACATCCAAAGTAGTCAGGATCCTGATTACTTGGCATCAGTCGATCCAGAGGCAACAGGACCAGTAGCAGTAGAGGTGGTGTCCTCAGCAGCGTCACCTTCAACGGCGTCACTCTCGACATACTTGGCATCAGCCGATCCAGAGGCAACAGGACCAGTCGTAGAGTTGGTACCCTCATCAGCATCAGCGCAAATGCGGATGCAAGGAGCGACGTATTGACATGAACAGTACCGTCGGCAAGCTGCCGTATAACCCTGGAGGGCACCCGTTTGTTGATCACACCATACGCCACCTTTACAGAAGCCAGGTTCGTTAAGTGAACACCTAAGGTAGTATCTGCCATAGGATCTGCCGCCGATTGAGCGTGTCTGTAGATTTTGGGAAACATCATTGACTGGCGCTGCTAGACCGAGAGAGGTGAATAGCATAGCGACAGCAGCGAGGACTAGCTATCAAAAGCGTAGAGTGGGGTTAGCTTTACATAATAAAAAGCAATGCATCTAGGAAAGAGGAAGGAATTGAATTGTTACAAAAACCAACCTGAGACTTCATATTGATCTGTGATAGTTATAACTTGAGTGTATAGGTTTTCAGAGACTTTATAGACAGAGGAAGGGGGAAGGGGTTGCTACGAGATTCAATGTTGCATTACTCTTATTATAACAACGACTCATCGGTCGTTGTGCCGCGATTTAATGTTATCCGCATGGGGAGGATTACACCGGCTAACTGTTCAGCCGCGTCGTAGACTATCCATGCCGCCGTTCTCGGTGAGGCTCATTAGAAGCGGATCTGTGCCGGTCGGCCGTAACTAGTCAGCCGCCCAATACTCACTGCGACCTAACCCTTACAAAAACTCTTGATCACCCAATTATCTGGTTTCCAACGAATGGGCGGCCTATATGAAACCCCGGAAGGGGAGTAGGGGAACACAACATAAAACAATGAAGTAGCCCCGTCTTACCCGGCCGAGCGTGCAGGTAGCTGTATACAAAATGCGCAGGTAGCTGCTGTATACAAAATGGTGTAAAAAGAGTGTGGGGATACCCTTGCCCTAACGAAGTAACCAGTACCGTGTCCATACAACGAGAATACAAAACCATATATCCATCTCTATATTTTATTTTCCAAATCAAAGAATAATATTCGACTTTTAACCTTATCACAATGCCGATCAAACCGCCGACCCCAACAGTTCCATGGCTTCTATACGCCTATCCCTGGATGCCCTATCTACGTCGGCTCATAATATTGCTACGCGAGAGAAACATTCCGCCTTCTCTGGTCACAGTAGTACAGGTATCCGACCCTCATCTCGGAAATCAAGTGGTGCAGTCTGCGCAATTTCCGCCCAGACCCGTGGGCAGTCTGCCTATTCTTGCCCTAGCGAGGACAATGGAGAAGACGGCTTCATATACATTCGTCAATCTCTCGCGATAATGAACTTTTTGGAAGAAATCTGTACTACCAGGCAATATGGGTTCCCTAAGGCAATAACGACAGCACTGCTCAAGACGAAGAGACCATCCTGATCCAAAAAGCACAACACAACGAGCTCCTCTCCCTCGCCGACGAATTGACCTCCAGCTGGAACCCTATCCGCACTTTTGGATCTGGCGCAGGCACAATGCGCATTCCCTCCGCGGCTCGCGAGATGGTCGCTGGTCGCATCGCACACTACAAGCAGTCGAGACTTTTCTCCAGCATCATCCCCCATTGCAATCTGGACAAGCTACGATCGCTGAAATCACTCTCTACCAATTCCTCGAATTCACACGTGATTGCTACGGAATCGACATGACGAAGGGTTCTGGGGAGACGGTGGTTGATGTGTATGGGAGGGAGGTCTTGCAGGAGTATCCGCTGCTGACGCAGTTAACAGTTTTTTGAGGAGTTTGGGAGAAGAGACAGTGCGAGGAGAGATGCGGACGCCGGAGAAGTCCCAGGTGCAGAGGTGACTCGGAGGATGAAGGATTGGTCTGTGGGGATTTTTGATTAGAGAATTCAACTGTATGAAAAGCTGACTAGTGGAACCCTCATACTCATCGACGTTCGGCTGCACGACATTATACTCTCGCGCCATCGAAGCTGATTTGGCCAGTTCTTTGGCTGCAAAATTGGAGATCTTTTTCCCTTCATCTTTCAGCTTCTGGATCTCCTTGAGACGCTTAGCCCTCGTTAGCATCATCTGCTCTCGAATGCGTTCCATCATTGCCAAAACCGGTTGTCCACGAGCCTCCAACATCCAGCTATTAAAGCTCTCTGCAATGTTTGAAGTCCTATGACCAAAGCGCAAACCAGCGAAGTAGCTATCCGCCCAATGTTCTGGCTGGTTCCTCATCAACCATAAACTCCTTCGGCAGGCATGGATGCAAGGACGTCTCCCATCTCTTTTCTGGTGGGCCCTGAAGCAGCTCTGTAAACCAAAGCTGCAATTTCAGCGTTCTTCACCACCTTCGTCAAGTTTTCATGGAGGTGACGAAGACAGTGGGCGTGGTGCGCTTCAGGAAAATTCTCGACAACAGCATCGATCAAGCCTAGCATGACTATAGAATTGCCCTTCGATGATTCGCAGTACTGCATGGCTACCAGGATTGGAGTGCTGAATGGATCTGATATATGCTGGAAGCTTGGCAAAGCTGTCGGCGTCTGAGCCATTGATCGTTTCCATCGCCATGGATTTGGCTCTTGCTGCCACGAGATAGTCGACTTTCACCTCTTATGATCAAGGTGGACATCTTTCTGCAGAGGTGTAGGTCTATAGCCTCTTTTATGTTCAACTTCTTCCACATACACATCAGAAATCCAACGCTTATTGGCGTGTCGGTTCTGTTGAACGACAAGATTGCAATTATGTGTACGATTGGTGTCGACAACTCTAAAGAGGGTGCTATCTTTAATGCGAGAGGCATGCACAAACCAAGGACAAGCAACATCTTTGCACTTCAGCCAGACGCGCGAAGGATCGGACTTAACGGTAACGTATTCGTATGCTTTTTCAATTGCCATGGACCTCATTGTATGCTTGAAAGATTCAATTTCAGGAAAGATATCTCCGATTAGCATTGTGTATTTCGAACGTAGGTATGACAATAAGTGTTCGGGCTAGTCTGTGAGACTGTGTTTTGTGAAGAACACTGAACAACTTGATTATATAACCCTGGCGCAACCTGCGTACGCGACATAGTTCGAGAAAATTTTAAGTTTGAAAGTTAGAAATATGTATCCTACAGATACAGAGGGTAAGGGTTTCGGTCATTTTTGATATTATGAAACTTTTCGCGGGCATTTTTGATATTTGCTCTTAAAAATATTGTGGTGGTCTGGACTGGGGTCAATTTTTGCACGTTCTGAATTAAGAAGTGGATGTTGAGAGTTATTGTTGAAAAAACACTATTCTTTTTTTTCAATTTTCTCTCTGGTGGTTTTCCACCGTTTATATACACATTTCTCATATATACCGAGGCTTCTATGTTCGAAGCTGCACCCTCATTAAACTCTAATCTTATGGCTCACTTTATCGCCATCTTAATTTAACTCTAATGGGTGTTCGTCAACTCTACTTTCTCCGAACCTTAACTGGCGTTTTACTCAACCCAAAGGCGTTTATTCTAACAGTTATCACCCACACAAACACGAAAGCTAACAAAACGAACCAAGTTCCTTCGAACGCAGGCACAACAATAAACGAACCAAGCCGACTATGTGCGTTTAAAGGAAGGTTTCCAAACAGAATTAACTCTCTAAAAATCTAATCTACAAGATTTCAAAGGTCGTGAAAGCACAAAAATTTATAATAAATTTGTAGGGTGCAAATACAGGCTAGCTAGCTCGGATCGTGGGAATTAAACTGGCTGACTGTGGCGATAAAAACCTGAAGACTGAAATAATTCAGTCATCTAAACGAATAAATCGAAATATAAATTGTCTTTCAAAAAAATACGCTCCCTGACAGATATAGTTGTCCGATGGATTTTGCTGCGGCTCTAATTCGGGAGAAGTCGGCGGACTTGGGCCAGGCATTTCCCCCTGAGCCTCTCACACAACTTCGGTTGACTACAGTTCGAACAAGTGACACCAGCCACGCCAACCACAATATTTAACCACAACCAGCCATCATACGCTCGCGTTCTCTCGTCCCTAACTCAGCAACTATTCTCGACATTTGCAGCTAAATTTTCGAAATGTCATCAGACGCTTTTCAGTGCTCGAAGTGCGCCCATGACCCGTTTCCTACTAAGAGAAAACTTGACAAGCATATTTCAGACTATCACCGGGTCACTACTCATTCGATCTCAGACGCCGAGAATTATGAAACGTCTGGCACTGTTAAAAGCAATGGACACGCTTGCAATAATTGCGGTGCTAGGTTCTCCACGCTCAGCAATTTGAGAAGACACATGAAAAGAAATTGCAAAGGCAATCAGTTAGTGACCGAGAACACAAATAATCAATCAGTGGTGCACCCCGCCAATAATTGTGAGCTCGAAGGCGACCATATATCTACCGACAGTTCTGCAACATGCTCCATTGCAACCCTGGGCCTGATGATCGAGGAAGATTGGCATGTCGTCGTGTGTGTACTATGCAAGTTCGTCATCGACAAAGCGCATGTTATTGGCCATTTCAAGGAAAAGCATAAGATGGACATTGGAAATAACGATGAGGTTGGGCAGCTGATGCGCGATCACCGTCTCCGCCCACACCTTGCGGTGATATGGGACGAGGCAACCGAAGAACGACTGGACGAGTCCGATGACGATGATCACGGTCGACCACATTTTACGCCTGCTGCATTTCGTCCTGGCTCTGTCGCGCTGAGTGGTATTCCGGTTCAAGACGGTTTCAAGTGTCAACTATGTGAGCAGAGACTTCACCATGTCTGCGTGACAACTCACGCAAGCATGCGGAGTCATTACAACAGGCACCATCCGAACGAGAAAGTCGAATGCCAGAAAGTACGAGTTCAAGCGTTTTACGCGCCTTCAAATGTCCGGCCACAGCTTCGTTTCGTTGAAGTGACAGACAATGAATGTCAAGCTGGGTCTGAATTGTCAGCGTTCGGAATTCCGCAGAAAATTCACTCTGTTCCAGGCCACCGCTGTAACGTGCACCACAAGGAGGCACGATGATAGATAGAAGGTGGGAGGGTTATGCAGTAGCTTTGACTATCGTTGGCGTATGTATTGAAACCTGCCTCCTCCCCGACTCCGTCCTCCCGCCTCTATATATACACAATATTATGCGATATGATACAATACGATACAATATGATACAATATGATACTCATGATTGATTGATCGATCGTGCGGGGACGACGAGGACCTTTGGGAAGTCGAGGATGAGGACCTCTGGGGAATTCTGGGACGCGTTATTGGGTGGTTGCATCTTGCCTGGTGACCTATGTGATAGCAAGTGTTCTGCGCCCTGGTGCCTGGTGACTTTGCACAATGACGATGCTTCAATGCTCTAGCGCACACATGGAGTCCTTCTGCCGAAGCTAGTGGGAGCCGCTAAGCAGATGCCCACCCGTTATGCGGTAGGGTAAATGCGGCGTTACACAGAATTAGCAGAGCTTTTTCATCACGAAGTTGAATTACGGCTTCGGACCACCGACGGGCGTGGTCAGTGATCGTGATTCCCGCATCACAAGCCAATTTTGGGCGGACTTGTGCTACCACACCTTTATCAAACGCCGAATGTCTACTGCTTTCCACCCTCAAGCAGACGGACAGACTGAAGCTTTGAACAAAGTCGTTGAAAATTACGCGCTTTCACCAACCTCGGTCAGACTAATTATGACGATTTGCCCCACGTTGGACCACCCAACACTCGTCGTCTACCTGGACGCCCTCACAAGAAGAGTGTCAGAACGGAAGACATTGGGATCGCGAAGAAAAGGGTGACATGCGGACGATGCCACAAGCAGCTTGGGCATAATGCGTCAACATGCACAGAGCCTTTGGAGGAGTAGTGAGGTGGGAGACTGGCACGGAGGAGTTAATATGATGTACAAACCTGTCAGAACATTGCGATTCCACGCCATAAACCCTATGGCAGACTTGAACCTCTACCTATTCCCAGCCGACCTTGGCAAGAAGTCTCTTTAGACTTTACTAGTCGTTGTCGATCGCTATACCAAGATGTCTAAGTTCATCCCAACGCGCGGTGACCTTTCTGCTGCTGACTTCGCAGCCCTTTTCCATCACCATATTGAATTAGCCTACGGTTCTCCACACGGGGTCGTATCTGATCGAGACACAAGGATTACTTCAAAGTTTTACGATTTAAATGCAAAATTTTGTTTGCATTTCTCTAACTCTCACAACGTTGACTGCTTCCTACTTTGACCCGTTGACCTGGGCCCGGTTGGTACGAACCGAGTGGTATTTTGGACTTTTACCCTAAACTAATGAGTATATAGTTGTCTTTTCAACAGCATCTTTCCCTAACCCAGCCCAGCGATACGTTGCTACTCGCCGTCGCCCACACGGTTGAGCTCCAGCAGCCCGAGTTCCCGGCCCGTCCCAAACAGAAAGCCACAAAGACTGCACATGAATTTAAATTTGAGATAGAATATGAACTTGATAGCAGCCTTTAGCTACCAGGATATCGCGAAATAGGCATAACTCATTGGTCTGTGATAGAATGTAATCAGCGCTGGAATGCATCTGGAAAGCTTGTGTGCTGGCGCCTCGGGACTCGTCAGCTTGTGCAAACCTATAAAACTTATTTTAATGAGACCTCTTCAGCCAGATGGCCTCATTAGAAGACAACAACCTATCCCGAACGATAAAATCACTTGTCTCATTGCACCTCTGCGCCTGCGCTCCAGACAATGCCACACTACCAATTGGCAAAGGGAGCCTCAGAACCAATAAGCCACATAATGCTAAAGATATGTACCGTGGCAAGATGGCACTCATGATAGTAAAATGGTCAAATAGATTAATAATTGATAGAGACGAGGGGAGGCCCGAAATGTAGACATCTTTGCACTCGCTGGACAAACAGCAGACTTTTGATATATGTCTGATATTTCTGCATCATTAGCTCTCAATTTTGCGCACTCATATCTTAAACTAGTGCTTCTCTTCCATAAACTCCTCCAGAATCTTATTGACTTCATCCGCCTTCTCTAACTGCAGCCAATGCCCACCATTCACATGCTCAACTTTGAGATCAGGGACGAGTGGCCGCATCTGCTCCGGATAATTGATCGTGACAGTGATGACGTAACCGGTAGAGGCGATTAGCAAGGTTGGGTGTGTTAAGGTGTGGGCGGACGTGGGAATTTCTGTAGTGCATATTAGTAGGATACGGAAATTGCAGGAGATAGAGAACAAGTTTCAGGCGAAGAGATTGAATGGGAAAGAAAGGCAGACACTGTGAGAGATCGGTCCTTCTCCGAGGTAGTCAGTCTACACTACCAGCTTCGTGGGTGGCGTTTTCTCCAAAGTTTCCTCGGAGTTCTCTCCGTGGTGGAGATACCCCGCTTCGCAAGGTTGTTGCAGATTGGTCATCCTGGAGATAGGTTGGTGGAGACCTGGCCAGTCTCCGCCT
>PPJW02000105.1:0-27300 GCA_003705905.2 Lipomyces sp. NRRL Y-11553 | reverse complement strand
GTTCTAATTGGGGATGGTCGAATTTCCTAAAAGAGGATAAATTGTTCCTTAACTTTTCCTTAACGTAAAGGAACTTTGGAAGTACCTCAACTTCAACTTATGCCTATTTGGGCGGTTATCATCCGGGTAACAGCTTAAAAGGGTAATCAACCCTACGGAACTTTAAAGGAACTTGGTGGCGAAATATCTCTATTGAATGTATGTTCTAGCCAGTTTTTGAAATTTGATTGTCAGCGGGGATGGAGGACATTGACGATATTGATTACTCGCTATAGTTAGGTCTTTCATTTAGAATATATTTTCACTGATACTGGCGCGGGGCCCTTAGGAGCCGGTGACCCTTCCTGGGGTTTACAGTAACTTAAAACGCTGTTATTTCGATGTAATTTGGACAACAATATCCAATCGTTATAGTGAAGAAATAGACCTGAATAGGAAAACAATGTCACAATCCAAAAGTAGCTTTCAATGCAAATGCTCAAGTGCAATGCTACCCCGCTGCAACTTTACCAAACCGATACTGCCCTTCCAGATATGAGTTTATTTGGATATTAGTATCCAAAGTTTATGCATATTACTCCAGGGAAGACATTGCAAATACCGAAATCGCAAAAGTTTGCTATGTCTTAATGGATATCTGTCGATTGGGCCTGTTTTGTATCACTACAACAGGTAACTAGTACAACACTGAATTGAATCATGTCCCCTGTGTTATTTTATCTTTCATCTTGCAATGGCACCATTAGAGCCAGTACTGTCTCACCCGGGCCCTCAAGGCCTGTGCATTACTGAAGCGTCGCCCTGAGTCCAGATGATCTTCATTGCATACTTCGCTATCTTCCACAAACCATCACTCTCATCCTTTACCAGATCGATAAAGTACGTGCTGCCTGACAAAAACTTCGGACCGTCTGGTTCCTTGCCCCTCCCCGGTGGACAATGCTGCGCCACCGCGTGGGCAGTGAGGGACGCCGTAGAAGCGCCATCCTTGAGGTCCACGCGGATATTGCTGACCGTGTGCGTGGTGTCCATGGGTCCCACCAAGTCAAGGATTTGCGTGCGGATGGCGTCGATGCCGTTAATGACGTGCCCGCTCATGTCGAAGACGGCATCCTGCTCTATAAAAGCGGAGTTAAAGATTGAAACATCGTTGTTGTCGAAGCCTAGAATAGCCCGGTACAATGCGTCCGCGACGGCTTCGCGCTCGGTTAGCCCTGGGAGTTTATGTGGAAGGGACATATTGTGCGTGGTAGTTAGGTGATTGCACTATTTTGTTTATGATACAATTAACCCGTCGATGATCGGGATATTCATATATAGTTCTCCAGGTATATATAGAAGAAGCTGACCTCTGTAAATTTACTGTAATTAATTATTATTGTTAATATTTCGATTTGCTATCGCCTATGTCCTAACGCCGAGTCAGGGCTCCGTGAGCGACCGAACCGGATTCCAAGTTTGACCCGGACCGGACCGCTTTGCTTTTATGGCGACTGACCCATGGACCGGACCGGTTTTTACGCACCTCACCGCTGAACCGGACCAGTTTGACGAGACCGGTTGGTATTTACTATATATACCAATATTACAAAATAAACCTTCAATATTAAATATAAAATGAAGAAGAATTAGAGTTCTTTTGTCGTCATAATACGGATACCTGAGAAACATAAGGGTCGAAAGAGAGCTGGAGCTCAACGAGCTCCAGCGTATCCCTGAACCCTGAACCCTGAACCCTTGACAGCGTAGTCGACTCGGTAGATTCACTGGAGTCAATGCCCTGCGATAGTGCCTTTAATGCAAATGAGTAAATTGGGACCTGCATACTGATTACTTCTATACGGATTCGATGGTCTCGCAAATATGGATGCTTGTCAATCACTAAACCAGAGGACAGGGTTTAATTATTTCAGTAGTCAAGGGATTGCAGGGGCTCACGAGGAGAGCTAAAGCCAATCGAGGAACCATGATTGGAGCAAAATATTTGGATGTTGATCAACAACGAACATTCTATACTAGCAGGGCCCATATGTATGTGAACAGACAGATGGTTTCTAATTTTCCGGTATTTTCGTACTTCCATATCCGGTCCGACCGGTTCTCCAGCGACTCTAGACCGCACCGGTTTTTATCGCTCGGCCAGACCGGACCGGGTCGTGAGGTCAGACTCGAGACCGGCCAAAATTACAGACCGAACTGGTTTTTAAAACCGGTCTTCGGTCCCGGAGCCCTACGCCGAGTCTTGCAACAACAGGCCGGACAATAATAATTGCCTGCTGAACTTTTTTAAACATTCATTTGCTGGTTGGTACATAGGGGGTGGCGCATTGAGACATTTTGTGATCGGGCCTCGGGCAATTCTAAATCCGATGGTTCTCTCTTAGTGCCCGAGGATCGCAAAGCTTATTTCTGTTGCGAGAAGGGTCAATCACGCAAAAATAATCTGCAAATCGAGCTTTCAATGAGACGTCTGCCATGACTCTTTCAGCGGCATATAGCCGCACCTCTTTACGTGTACCATTCACACGAATTTATTGGAGGAACAACGAACACTTTGTATTTGTATTGGTTTCCCTCCCTGGTGGGCGACAACGACGCTCCGACGGGAGTGGATTATCGATGAATGCGTCGTCGAGTTATTCTTAGTCGAGTGATTCCGACAGTACATCTTCTTTTTATCAGTTTTTTTATTTGTTGTAGCCATGTAGCTAGGTGGAAAGTTATTAGGTAACTTAACGTAATACACCACCAAGAGGATCAGCATAAACCATTTCTGTACTCAGTTGAAAATGTCTCCGCCCCCCACCTCCTTTCTTCTGGGACTATCAAGTCCCTTCTGCACTCCTCTTGCTCTATCACTCTCCCACCTGCGGGATTCACTTCTTCTACTGGAGATGGGGCATCATAGTGCTCGCCACTTGTCAATATATCATCTCCAAGCCCCTTCTTCGCTGCATCCCGATCTATTGTGACCCCGGGCATTCTGCTTCCTTTGCCCACTGTTCCCATCGTACCCGGCAACCATGACGGATTACGAGTTCATCCCCCTGGCTACTAAGCCTTCCGCAAAGCTCTGCTACAGCTTCCATCCACCGATTGGCACGACTAAGCCCGTGCTCATTGTCTTCGTGAATGGACTAGGGATGCCGCAGACCTCATGGGAGTCCGTCATCGCCCGCTTGCGCGAGCGGCCTCCTTCCGCGGGCCTCCCCGCCATGCTGACCTACGATCGGTATGGCCTGGGCCAAACCACTGACCGCGACCCCGCGGATGCCGATGTAGCCGACCCTATGCGCGGGCACGACTGTCTCGCCGTGGTTCGCGATCTTCGCCAACTGCTCATCCAGATCACCTTCGAAAAGCAAGGCATATCTGACATCGATCACGTTCAGCTCGTATTCGTCTGCAACTCCATCGGTGGGGCGCTGACGCGACTCTACGCGCAGGAGTATCCGGGGACCGTGAGTGGACTCCTCCGGCTGGACAGCGTCCTGGCCAACTCTGACTTCGTGTCCATCTATCCGGACCCGGATGCCCCGGACTTCGATGCGAGCACCCTTCCCGCTGGCGTGACCATCGATGCCATTCGTGAGGCGCGGGCATATATGCAACGAGTCTTCCATCCCGTCAATGGCAGCAAGGAAGGGCTCAGCCGAAGGAACCTATGCCAACTCCTGCCCGCCAACGATGGTCCACAGCTCCAGGGCCCTGGCGGACGGGGCCCTTGGGTCACTGTGGTCGGTCACGAATTTGTGACATTTGAGGGTGAGTTCGAGGGCATGGGAGGAGCCCCCCCGCTGCTCACTCGACTGTACATGAACCCTTACTGGCACTGTTTCAATGAAGGATTGACAGACAAAGATAACGGAACCGGAGCGGAGCAAGGGTCCACTGCTGGCCCCGGGGTCAGGCCATTTCGTCCAAAAAGACAACCCCGAGTTTGTCGAGAAGGAAGTGCGGGAAATTCTCGAAAAGTTTCTGTGACGGTTGGCATTGAGGTTGAAATCTTGATAGAATGCATTTCTATTCAACTGGATTGGTCCAATGATAAGTTTGATATTTCAGTTTCTGCGGGTTTCTCATGCAGTGATGCTCTATTTGTCTTCGTCACGGATATGTGGCCCGAGCGACAATCCCTCCCTACCTTGCATGTATGGGTTCAATTGCCTACAGTAGCACTATATCTTATAACAGATTTACTAAGGGCTAGAGATTAGCAGATCCGGGTTCCGGCACATCGGCACTATGGATGAAAATAAGGTATACATAGATACACTATTGGTAGGGTGAAAACTGAAAAGTTTCTTGAGACAAGCGTTATCAACCATACACAGTACTGGGTTTCTGATTAAGTTCCAACTGCCTGCTGAACCCTGGACGGGCAAGTGTGCTGATGTTCGTTAGAAAGTAAGAGGCAGGTAGATGTCAATTACTGTTATGGCCCCGTGGGAGTCAAATCAAGAGCAAATATCAAAAATGCCACTGAAATGTTTCAAAATATCAAAAATGCCAGCCCAAGGAGTGTTACGTGGTTGCATATAAATGTGGAACAGACAATCTATACTTGGTGGACTTTCTCATGGTTTAGTCCTGACTGATATTAATCAAGACTTCCTCTTTTGTCTTCAGATTTATCCGGACCCCTCGCAAAGAGCGATATGCAAACTACCACAGTCATATGTATCGTTGTACACACTAATAGTGTGTATCACTTCCTCAGTCGATGATGGGGGCAGCTATGGCTAGTTTTAGTTCAAGTTCAACTGCATCATTGCTAAGCCTTGCGAAACGCCGTATAGGTAGGTACAACAAGGCCGAAAACCAACGAAACAATGAACGACAAACGGCCACCTACATCCCGACGACCGGATGAAGATGAAAATGAGAACCGCCTGCGGGTCCACTCTCACGGCCCGGGTCCTATGTACATGAAAAAACCCAACGAAATGACAACCGAAAGACGAAAGAACCAAAAAAGGAGCAAAGAAAGAAATACAGATCCTAGGAGCAGGTCAGCCGGAGAGCCTTCATTTTTTTCCTACCCCGGAAAAAAAAATCACCCTAGGAAATGTCACCAACCTGCGCACGTAAAATGCTAGTTGCGGCCATACCAAGAAGAAAGCACAGTTCCCCGTCCGATCAACACCAGTTAAGCTTCTTTGGGCCTACTTAGTACTGCGGTGGGAGACCACGCTGGAATCGTAGGTGCTGCAATTTGTAAATTTTTTGTTTCTTTTTTAATATTTAATTACTTCCCGCGATGAAGACTTTGAGCTGGGATAACTTAAATCACAGCACGAGACCCTGTATTATCATATCAAGACTATAATATCCGATCCCCGGAGTTTTCGGCCGGAAGTCTTGCGCGGACTCACTACGACTAGTTATTCAATTAGCTTCCTTAATTATACAAGCTTCTGCATTCGTTGTGGTCACGGTCTATTCCACCAAGTTTCAGAATGTCAGCTCTCACACTTCAGTCTACACTAAAGCTGACTTCAGGCGCTGAAATTCCTCGAATCGGCTTCGGAGCTTATCTTGCTCACGAAGAGGCTGTTTACGACGCCCTGAAGGCTGGTTATCGGATGATCGGTACTCAGACAATTCGTTTATATTGTCTACTCTAATTGTACTAATTCAGTATCAGATACTGCTGAATTTTACCGCAATGAGGCCGAGTGTGGGAGAGCTCTTGCTCGTTGGATTGGTGAGACCGGAAATAAGCGCGAGGATGTGTTCTACGTTACCAAATTGTGGAACGACCATCACGGATATTCCGCTACCGCTCGAGCCATCGATGATTCATTGAGCCGTGCTAAACTGGATTACATTGACCTATATTTGATTCATTCGCCATTGTCGTCTCGCGACTTGCGCCTAGAGACATGGAGAGCTATGCAAGATGCGGTTAAAGCAGGAAAGATCAAATCTATTGGGGTATCTAATTATGGTATCCATCACCTCCAGGAGCTATTTGGTTGGCCGCAGCTGGAAATTAAGCCATCAGTGAACCAACTCGAGGTACATCCTTGGTTGCCTCGAAAAGATATAGTGTCATTTTGCCACGAGCACGGTATTGTGGTGCAAGCATATAGCCCGCTAACGCGGGGCAAGAGATTTAAAGAGCCTGTAATTCAGGAGCTATGCAGGAAATACGCCAACAAAAGTCCGGCGCAGATCTTGATCCGATGGAGTTTACAGCAAGGGCTGGTGCCAATTCCGAAGTCGAACGACCCAGAAAGGATCAGAGCAAATTTGGATGTTTTCGGATTTGGCATCAGTGACGACGACATGGCCAAGTTAGATAATAAGAGTTATTCTCCGGTTACGTGGGATCCCACCACGTCAAGCTTGTAACATGACGATCGTCAATTAGCTAGTTAATTACTAAATATATGGGGTAAAAGGAAAGTAGAATCCCAAACACTAGCAGAGGCTCTGTCGGCTTAGACTGGAGATAGCTACTGCGTAAAAATTTGAATTAGTTTTTTCAGCTGGTAGTGTCTGCTGGCAATCACCAATCTACCCCTGAACTTTCTCGCCCTGGCAGGATTTGACGGGAATATTTGGTCGTCTGAGCTACGAAAAACGCAGATTTCACTCCATCGCAAAAGAAACAATCGAATCGATTCTTAAATTACGAGAAGAAGGTCATTCCGCAAGTACTTGCTGTGTGAAAAAACAGGGAAATATTGAATAGGGAAATTCAAAACTCCCGATGATGGCGAGAAGATCCACACCGTCATCGTCAGCGTCAGCAAAGTCGATACCACAACTGCGGAGTAAGAAGCAGAAAGACGACAGCCCAGGTGATGATCGGTCAGTATCAAAATCCAATGGAAAGGTGGTCGGGTCAGACGTACAGGTATTGTAGTCTGTGAGCGTTTGTCAAACTGGCACGCGACCAATTCTCTGACTGTATTTTAGGGGAAAGAAAAAGAACAGAAACGACAGAACTTCATAGTACGAACGATATGGACAATTGTTATGATCGGCGGCTTTGCGGCATTACTAGCTGCCGGTCATATATGGATGATTGCATTGGTTGCCGCGCTGCAAATTCTCACTTACAAGGAAGTGATAGCTGTGGCGTATGATAAGTCTCGCCAGAGGAAGCTGCCATACGGAAAAGTGCTTACGTGGTACATGCTGGCATCTACAGTATATTTGCTCTACGGCGAGAGCGTGATTTATTTTTTTCGAGAGGTGCTGTTGGTCGACGCTTTGCTACTTCCATTTGCGACTCATCATCGGTTTATCTCCTACGTGCTTTACATTATTGGTATGGATCAGTCTTCTTTAACGTTATAGTGCGAAGTGCTAATGTCTTGGAGGGTTTGTTATGTTCGTCTCATCACTTGAAAAGGGCCATTATCAATATCAGTTCACGCAGTTTGCCTTCACTCACGTTACACTGCTTCTTGTCGTGGTTCAGGCACAGTTTGTCATAAATAACATCGTCTCGGGCATGTTCTGGTTTTTCCTCCCTGCTTCGTTGGTGATCATCAATGATATATTCGCTTATTTGAGCGGAATCACGTTCGGTCGGACTCCGCTTATCAAGATATCTCCGAAAAAGACAGTGGAAGGTTTTGTGGGGGCTTGGATCTCTACAGTCATTTTCGGCATGCTTCTCAGTTATTTCTTGATAAAATGGCACTACATGATCTGTCCAATTTCCGTAAGGACCATCTTTGAGCTTTTAAAACGCCTACTGACAAATACAAAACAGGATTTTTCCGAAAATGCTTTTTCGAACTTGACTTGCGATCCCAATCCCGTTTTTTTGAAGCAGTCATTCAGTGTTCCGCGATTCCTTGTTCCTATCGTAAATCAGACCACATACGAAATCGAACCAATCCACTACCACGTTATCGTGATGGCAACTTTCGCGTCGTTGATGGCTCCATTTGGCGGCTTTTTTGCCTCTGGTCTGAAACGAACATTCAACATAAAAGATTTTGGCGACACAATTCCAGGTCATGGTGGTATTACAGATCGCATGGACTGTCAGTTTTTGATGGGATTCTTCTCGTACATGTACTATACGAGTTTCATTGCTGTCCATCCTGTAACTATCGACAGCGTTCTCAACAATGCTACTAGTAGCCTCAGTAAGGACGAGCTATTGCAGCTGGTGTCGTCGATGCACAAATATTTATATAATCAGGGTTACACGTCGTCTGATGCCTCTCTGTGTCTTGGAATATAAAGCACTTAGAAGCCATGGCATTGAACCATGGTACGAGTCGAATATAGTCGATTTATCTCATGTGGACTTGGAGAGGTCAAAAGTTATTGGTTGTTAGAGATGTTGGCGATGCGTTGTTGATGTGCTCTGTTTAAGCAAAACGGATCTAACATTTCAATTTGCATTTGGGGATATGACGATTGTGTACATAGTGGTATATGCCCAGATTTATTTTAGGTCTAGCGGACTAGCTTATCTTGGTCGCATTTGCTTGGTACATATATTTTTTGGTAGATCAGTATTGATCAATACATTCGATAACTTACACTTCAAATTGTGAGCCGCACATGTAGTCACTGTCAATAGCCCTCTCTTGCGTTGTTAGACTGCACATCAGCCGCCCACCCCGGAATATTTTGAACTTACGTACAAAATACCGAGTTCCGATGGCGTCTTGCATGCGCATTCTGGCCAGACCAGAAGGCAAGGAGGCAAGCCTCAACGGGCAGCTACAAGTAACCAACCCTCTTATAAATGTACAATCCACGTCTATGACTCTATGTACATCAGAGAGAGACGCGTTGGGTTTGTTGACGTGTTCTGGAGGGCGAGAGCGTGACACCATCTGATCTGTGTAACCCCCAGAGTGTTAATTACTTAACTGCATGAAATAGCCGAACTTTGCTTTCACCCGATAATTTCCGTCTTAACGTGATTGTGTTTACGATGAATTGGAGCAAACACGCTGCATTCCAGTCTTCAGTAGTCACCACACCACTACTTGGTGTCAGCCACTCACTAGAGTACGGAAAAGATGCTGTCTTCAGCATCCTATACCAGCTGTGTGTTGCTCATCCTATAACTATGCAAAAGACAGAGTTGAATTCTCTATGGGATAGTGAGAACTGTTCGACCAAACCTGAACGATACTGCAGCCATCAGTAAATGCGCGTCCGTGCGCACTGTCTGCTGCCTTCTCAGCCGCTGCACGTGTTCCTCCGCTTGAGCCGCACTCGGGCGTGTTCTTCTCAGATACAGCCTTGTGTCAGCCAACTCACTATCGCAAACACCTCTGGAGGGTTCAAAAATGGCGCTGTTCAGCTGGGTCCTTGTGCACCAATACAAGGACAACTACTTCTTAATGATTCGGGAATTGCTGGTGTATTAGCGAGGAGAGGGCCGCGCTGTTGACGACGCGTTGCGGAATCGCTGCGACGGGACGCGTCGCGTCGGTAAGCGCGCCCAACAGCATCCGATCTGTGCGACCCCAGAGTCTTGGTGAGACAACGATCATCGGTCCGAATACGAAAACTTAATTAATTGATTGCATGAAATAGTCGAGGCTTGTTTCAGGGGAACTTCCGGTTATATGTTCAGGCATATCGGGCATAGGCATAATTTCAGTACACTGGGTAACAAAGTCGTCAATAGGTAATTATTAAGGAATACCTTACAATTTAGGTCTAAAGGGTGGTAATGTCGATGACAAAACGCTGCATAACATCACCTTTCAACAGGCTCTCATAAGCAGAGTTCAATTCCTGCGCATCAATCACCTTGATGTCGGACATAATTTTATGATGGCCGCAAAAGTCAAGCATCTCCTGGGTCTCCTTAATTCCTCCAATAAGCGAACCTGCTAAATTCTGGCTCCGCAGCACAAGAGGGGCTGAATTAACTGGGGGTTCTAAAGGACCAAAATACCCAACGAGCACAAGAGAACCTTCAGGGACAAGGGCCATGACGTAAGGGTTAACGTCGTGCTTGTACGGAACGGTGTCAATAATCAGGTCGAATTGGCCAGCTGCAGCCTTCATCGCCTCAGGGTCGCTGGATATTAGAAATTGGTCGGCCCCAAGGCGGTTAGCATCCTCAGCCTTTCCCTGAGAACGGCTGAAGAGAGTAACATCTGCACCCATAGCTTTAGCAAGCTTCAAAGCCATGTGACCCAGACCGCCAAGACCAACAACACCGACTTTCGAGCCAGGATGGACACCCCAGCGACGGAGCGGGGAATAAGTTGTGATGCCAGCACAAAGGAGTGGTGCTGCCGCGGCAAGGTCAAGGTTTTCCGGGATGGAAAGCACAAACTTCTCTGTGACAATAATCATCTCGGAGTAGCCACCATAATTACGAGAGCCATCGCGACGGTCGAGGCTCCCATAAGTGAACGTCGTGAAGTCGCAGTACTGCTCCCGGTCATTATTGCAGGTTGGACAAGTCTGGCATGAGTCTACCATGCAACCCACTCCAACGGAGTCTCCAACCATGAATTTAGAAACTTCAGTGCCAACCCGGAAAACTTTCCCAATTATCTCATGTCCAGGAACCACTGGGTAGCCGTAACCATCCGCTCCCCAGTTGCCACGCACATGGTGAATGTCAGTGTGACAGATACCACAATACAGAATTTTGATCTCAACGTCGTCAGGCCTCAGGTCACGTCTGTCGACAGTCGAGGGAACGGGATACTTGCCGTCCTCGAGCGAAGCAAGACACTTAACTTTGGTGGGCATTGTTAAATTTTGAGTGAGTATGAAAATCGGACCGATATGTGGAAAGATCACGGAGAGCGACCTTTTTTATATCCATTTTTTGCAATAACTCCGAATTGATAGCTAACGAGAGGAGTCGACACGTTAATTTTTGCAAAGAAAGATGATTAGGTAACTTGAAGTTTAACCTAGCAAATATCCCTCTTAACGCTGCTAATAATAGAGAGGTTTTGCAATCATTTTTACGGTAGCAAATATACGTAAAATATCCCTTGCCCTAAGCACCGATCGTAAATTTGAGAAATGAGGTTTTGCATCAAATTTACGGTTGAAATTTACGCAAAGCTCGTATAGACTCAAAATATATCGGATATGGTATAGAGCTATCACTCTACTCGACGCGTGACTTTTGTTTGGTTACACTCGTCGCGCGTCTCGCCCCGAACGCGTCCCCGAACGCGATATACTACTCTCCATCTCTGGCAGCCTCACATTACAAATGAATATGGATAGCTACCCACTCGATTAAGACTGTACCTTGCGCACAGAGCATTAATTCTTAACGCGATCTCGGCTATTCTGGTCATTGTACGCGAATTTTCTCCTGTAGTAAGGTCAAACACCTCCAATTCGGGGCTTACAGGTGCCATGGTGTCGAGCATAAGACTGATATCTATAAAGAAACATGATAGGAATGGAAGCGCGTCGGGAATGAGGGAAGAATCCTGTAGGGTCAACAAAGTAAACACGAAGAAGGTTCACACGTTGCCGTTTAAAGCTAAAGCTAAGCTTAACGGTTCCGTAAATTTGACGTTAAAGTTTTACGAGTAATCATGGATTTGTCGAATTTGCGAAACCAAATTTACGGAAAACCAGGTTTCGCCCTGGGTAAGGGTTACAAACGGTAAAATTGGACCGTAAAAACAGTTGCAAAACCTCCCTAATGAATTCTACCTGCTTAGATTGGCGTAAACCGGGTCACTGCTAGCGCTTATCGAAAACCCGGTCAGCGTGGTGCTAACAATTGAGGTTATCGTCGTTGCTGTTAAAACAGTCGTTACGTCATAGGCGACTCTTCATCCGAAAAACTGCCTAATTAAGACTAGCGTTGTTCGACTCCAATGATGACTTGGTAAGTCTTGTTACGGGTGTCATGGTGCGACTGTGTCACGTAATATATCTCCGTACGTCCCGATCCATAATAAGTCCATACTTTGAAGCGCTCTAACCAAGAAAGAATAGAGCACGCCTAGTAAAATCTCGTAGGTAGCTGCAAAATGCTTTCTTATTATCACGGCGGACAAGTAACCATGCTCGTCGTTGTGTCGTTGGCCAATAGACGAGAGCTTCGAGGAAAGTTTTGTAGGTGAATTGAGTGTCCGCCTGACGCTGTCATGGTTGGAGTTGCGGGTGGAAGTAAAGCATGCTCTACTTGTCGCCAGCGCAAGGTGAAGGTATATCGCCATATTGTATATGCTTAGTGCCATATTTCGGGGTCTAACATTGAAATAGTGCGATCTCCAAATTCCGATATGTGGGCAATGCGTAAAATCTCGGAGGCAGTGCTCAGGTCCAAACTTGAACAAACGAAGAACAGTGCGTCGTAGACGACGTGGCTCACCAGTTGATGGCTATGACAGCGGGTTGGATATGGATGTGGCGCCGAAGGCAAGCCAGTCACATAATACCATTGACCATAAGTTCGTGTTAGTCTCAGCCAATGCGGATCAACTCAATATCGGTGACACTGATGAGATGACGGCAATCGTGCACGGAAAGACCGCGGATTTAAATGCCACTCGAGCGGACACTCTGCCATATGTTTTATCACCAACGCCATCATCAATATCATCATCATTGTCGTCGACTTTGTTTAGCACTCCTGCCGACCTAACTGACGATGAAAGGCCTACTACAGACGATATTTTTGGCGCTGACTCTGACCTCATCTTCAATGCGCCTCCTTTGGCGAATGCTTACTTTGAAGTATTTTTATCCAACTTTATGGATCAATTTTGCTTAATGGCATCTACACGCTTCGATGGTGCTTTTTTCGATCCATGGATAACCTCTATGCCCGGTTTCGTTGCTTCTACGTCCGCTGCATTGACATACGCAGCAAGAGCTGTTGTTGTCGCCCATTTTTCGCGGGTGAGACCCAATCGCGATCTGCAGCTGTTCAGTCTGCAGCTTTACACACGAGCACTTCGACATCAAAGCCACGAAGTGTCGCGCTCGATCAAGCTGCCATCAGTTAATGACGATATGATAGCCACTAGCATACTTCTTGGTCTCTATGAGACCTTCAATTTCACTACTAGGGATGCATATGTGGGACTCATTAAAGGTTGTCTGGAACTATTTGCATTACGAGGTCCACATGCTTTCAAGACCGGATTGTCTGCTGTTCTCTTTCAGTCAACGCGAACAATACTCACGGTTGACGTCCTGGCGGGCAATGGTAGCATCCCTAGCTTCCTCGCTGAACCGGAATGGATAACTATACCGTTTGAAACTGTGTCAGAAAAGCCGCCTCATCAGACATTTTACGATATATTGCTCTGCGTTTCACAATATCGATGTGTAATATCAGCGTATAAGCAGAAATTAGCTCAGAGACGGGAACTCTCTGACGAACAACGCAGGACTGCCGCCACGGTCTATTTTGGTCTAGTCGAACTGCAATCGAAACTGAATGAATGGCTGATTGATTACAAGAAATTCATCTCAGGTATTGACTGTGACAATTTACCGGACAGCGTCTTATATACCGAAGATTACAGCACTAAATGCGATCCAAACGCGACAAACGAGGAGTGGTCTTCTAGTCATATTTTCAAACCGTCACTGGCGTTCGCTAACAATTCGGTAGCGACCTTGATTCCATTGTACTATACAGCGCTAGCAATTACTGACAAAGCTAAATGTGTGGTATATGATTGTGCACAAGAGTTCCCTGGTGGGCGTGACGATCTCGTAACTATGCCCATTGAAGAATTTGAAAAACTTACAGCGCGTCGAATCACTGGATATTGTCGTCTTGTTTGTCAGTCAGTTGAATATGTCGTGGGCATTCACCGTACAGTTGCCGCATTGAGTATTTTATATCCATTGAAGGTGGCTCAGTTATTTTTACAAGACCCACTGGAAAAGTATCGGGCAATTACGTGGTGCCAGCAACTCGACAAAGGGTTCGGGCTTGGAATCTCAATGATCCGAATCGCAGACGGCGGCTGTGATAATGGATGTATGGTGAATTCATTACCTACTTGTCCACATTGCGGGGAGAAGATACGTGCAGGCAGCGAGGAGTCATCCCCAGAATTCTTGCCCGGATTTTGTCTATTTGGTTCCTAAGAAAGATATACTTTGTACATTAGCATGAAATCGTGATGGGCTTGATGGGGCAGATATGCGATTGCCATCGACAGAGATATGATGAGCTGCTAGAACGTCATATTCGATTGAGAAGCTGTCTAAATGTGCTTCAAGACGCTTGCGCCTCGCTTATCAAAATGTCCCATATGCCACGGCCAATTTCGCCAAAGCTGCCAACCACGCTTCCTTTCTCAGACAAACCCGCGCCATCCGCGCTGGACCCTACATTACCACTACTACTTGAAGGGCGGGATCCCAAACTCGAATCGAAACGTACGAATTTAACAGTATTCTCCTCCATAGCCAGGCTCGCGATGTTGTCGTTGTCGTCGCCGGCATAAGGATCACCATTTTCATCTTCATCGTAGAGAACATGAGTTGCCCTAGATAGTGCCACATCTTGGGCAGCTAGCTTGCAGAACCTTTGTGGGTCCCGCTGGTACCTGCCACTAAGTTAGTTGACGTGTGTTGCGTTTAATATGTTAAAAAGCTCATACAATCCTGGCACTTGGTCGAGACCGCCGGATTTAAATGATCGCTTGAAATAGCTTAGTACACGACCGGTCAACACACGCCCATTAACTCGAAATATCGATTCGCGCTCTGCATCGCCTTCATTGTACATTAATTGTTGCTCATAACTTTTCTCTGCGTGCGAGAAATCGAATTCACAAGTCAACGGGTGGATGAGGGGGTGTGACGAAAGTGACGATAATACTTTGAGAGTTGGCAGCGCAAATGGATATAGATCGGGGAAGAAGAGCATGAAACGGAATATTCCGCCCGCGTACGGTCCTTTGCGTACGAATATCACTCCATACCAGATCTGAGGCGTTGTTGGTGAGGCAGACACATATATGCCGGAAGGGCACAGACTGCGAATGTTGGCGCTGATATGATTTGTCAGAACAACGCTGTCGAATAAACGGGTGAGTAATCATACGTACTATTCAACCAGAAGCTCTTGTAACGCGAATGCTGAAATTGAAGTCGCGAGCGTTAGCTTCTGGCTCATATTTTTGTTGTGCGTGCGGGAATTGGTTGTTATCTGCGGCTTGCGGATTTTAAATTTGATCCCGTTTACCTGCCCAACATGTCTGTAGCTACATATTGGAAAACAGATTATTACTTTTTGATGCTTATGGACCCTCTGACTTCACGAATTCGTTAAAGCTTCCTTTATAAATCAGGTTATCAAACATATATGCTCCCGACTCCCATTGCTATTTCTACAACATCCAATCAATCGATGCCTCATCCCCATACCGGTCCTTCAACCACTGGTTTGTCTTTTGAAAGTGTCCACAATCGAAAAATCCTCGCGATGCTGAAAGAGGACTTGGATGCACAGACCTCAGAACAGCGTGAACCGATTTCTGCAATTAAAAAGTCATTAGCTAGCCCGTAGTATTCATCACACATTAGCGAACATACATTAATTTTTTCTACTCGCTTCCCAGCTGGATTACCCCATGCCAAAAAAACGACACCGGACTTCCGTTTCTCGGCAACGATGGAGATGATTTTCTCTGTAAACTGTTCCCATCCTTTGCCCGCATGAGAGTTCGCGTTATGGGCACGAACAGTAAGACAAGTGTTAAGCAACAGCACACCTTGTTCGGCCCATTTTGTTAATAGTCCAGACGCTGGAATCTCAAATTCTGGGTAATCGTTCCTCAATGCAATGAAAATATTTCGTAACGACGGTGGCGCCGGAGTCGGTGGCATCACTGAAAATGCCAAACCATGGGCCTGGTTAACATTGTGATAGGGATCTTGGCCAATTACAACAACCTTGACTTTATCGAGTGGGGTTAGTCGAGACCATGAATATACATCGGGAGCTAAAGGTAAGATCTTCTGGTTGGACCGGTGTTCTTGAACGAGGAAGCGCTTGAGATTCAGGAAATATGGCTTTGTCATCTCCGAACTCAGAACGGCGAGCCAGCTTTCGTGCATAGTTGAAATTTCGAGCCTGAATTATGTTAGCCTGGACATTAATAGTGATCGGTGATCATACTGCAGCAAATCACGGTGCTCCGGCACTAAGCTGTCGATCCACTTTTGCTTGTCAAACAAGGCAGTTTCCGTATACAATTTTAATCCCCGATCTACTGATTCTGGGATGCACTGAACAACATCACTCTCTTTAGTGCCCGTATCCGCCGTTATTATGGTTTTAGAAACTGCTGATGTCACCTCTGTCGAGATTGCGACAGACTTTGGAGAGAAGAACGCGGTCAGCGGACGCGTCTTTTTGATCGCGTCACCCCCTAGCGCTGGACCCGAAGCTTTCCGTTTGGCGATTGTAGCGGACATTACAGGTCTTGATAAGACTATTCTAAAGTGCGAACAAAGAGAGCAACTTATGGGTTCCAGGATAAGATTCAACCGGTTATATTGAAGCATTGGCTGGCATGCCGGGGTCACAGTGGACCAGTCGGTGCGGCTGGGATGTATGTACTCGACGCGACGCGCCTTTATATTGCAAACCTTTAAAATGTTAGCACCGCGCACGAGTCCACTTCCACAGCATTAGTGCGGCAAACGATTTATTTACACTAAAGAAATAATTTGCCGAGGTGAAATTCTCCGGGCTTACATTAGGAGTCTAAGGTACAGACGCAATGACCCAGTACTCTGCTAATATCTAACAATTAACAGCTTAACTATGGTTCTCACAAAGACGATGTGCGGGATGATTACTATAAATTTTGACCCTTACCCTGTCCTCGTGGACTCCAACATTGGTGGCCCCAGTGCGCCCCACCAAATCTGCCCTATCTTGGGCATAATATCACAAAGGCCTATGCCAGACAACTGTAAGCGGAATAGTCTCTTTTTAGTATCAGTGGCCGGCTATATAGCTGAATTATGAGCACCAAGAAAGTGGATACCGTTAACAGCCGCTGCGGCGATTACGTTGCAGAAAAACCCAGACCAGCTAGAACACGTTATCCTCGGGCTGCCAGAGTTCTTCGTTCTTCACCGTCGAGTCAGTTAATATTATAAGTCACCTATAAACTTACTGGTTCGCATTTGTCGACTCTAATAATATAGTGACGATTTTCACACGTCCTTTGGTGATGCTCTACTGCTCAACATTGTTAACTCCGACGGAAATTTAACACTTGTGTCCTCGACACAACTCTACCTACACCTGGTTCAAAAGACTAGGTTCTTGGAGCTATAGAAGATGAGTACGGCGCAGGCACGCAAGTTACAGCACGAAGACGTTGAGCAGGCCGTAAGTATTATCCTGCGTGCATTGAATTTATCACTACCAGAGCTAATTCAAGGTTGCGGGACCTTAGTGCGACTCTTGCCGGAGAAGGAAGCTGAAATGTACAAAGGAGTATCCAATCTGCGGCCACTGTCGCCGACATAAGCGAGAGTGTATTTATTCACCGCGAGCTGTCCGGTCACCGTTGACGAGAAAGTACCTCACTCAGGTGGAGACACGGGTCGAGCGTCTCGAAGCCCTGATATCAGAACTTATTCCTAATCTTGACATTGACGAATTACTGGCGAATAACACAAGCCAAAAGGCAATTGCGCAGGCTGCAATTGCCCGAAGGAGTCTGTCAGAGTCAAGCAGCGATCGGTCGCCGGAGTTAGCTAGCCGCCGAAGGTCGACTGTCAAAAGCGAATTGGATGAATTGTGTGATATAAGCCCTGAAGGTCTAGAAGCGGAAACTGGCGATGAATTCGACAAAGGAAACAACCAGCCGATACCAATTCAAGAATGCTTCCCGGACGAGGCAGATGGATTTGACTGGGTCGAGCAGGATCTCGCCAATAATGATCTCTCCGATGGCATGGCTGCATTATCGATCAATCCACATGGGTCTGGATACTTTGGCTCTGCCTCGAGTGCAGTTTTGCTTCGAGCTTTACGAATTAATCCGTGGACTGGCGTCGCCCTTGGTCCCGACTCTAGCCCAGATTTCTATGGCGTTCCAGTTCCGCCTCTGTATTCTTATCCGGCACCTCGACACGTGTCTGACACGCTTATTGATGCGTACTTCTCTATATATCATACATCCTATCCGTTTATACATCAAGAAACCTTCAGGGCCCAATACAGTGGCCAAATCAGCAGACCTCCCGAAAACGTTTGGGAAATCTTGTTCAACACAGTCCTTGCACTGGGTGCATGGTGTCTCGTGAATGAGTCTTCCTACGCAGACATGGCATTTTATCAGAATGTAAAAATGCATTTGAGTGCTGACATGTTTGAGACTGGAAGTCTGCCGCTGCTGCAGGCTTTGATATTGCTAAGTAATTATGTTCAGAAGCGCAATCGACCAAACTCAGGATGGAATTTTATTGGTCTTGCTCATCGTATGGCAACAGGATTGGGTTTGCATCGAGAATTTCCGGGGTGGTCGAGCAGTCCGTTGAAACAAGAAATGCGAAGGCGCGTATGGTGGGGACTGTACATGTTCGATGCCGGTGCGGCGATTACTTTTGGTCGTCCGGTTAGCTGGCCTGACGTGAGCGGCATCGATGTGAATGAAGTCTCCAACATTCACGACTCCGACCTGACGTTCGACACCAAGACGATGCCCAGGGCCAGCGACACGGACATCACCATTTACTCTGGCATGATTGTCCAATGCCGCTTTCACCGAATGACTAATAGTCTTTATAATAGGCTTATTTCGAAGCCTGCTCTGACTGCTGAACAGACGTTGGCATTCACGGCGCGCATTGACACATTTGTGAATGATCTTCCGTATCAGTTCAAAGAATCCACCCCAATAGATCCTACTTTTGATTGGTTCGTGTTCTGCAGATATAGACTCTTCTGGCGGTACCGGAATCTTAGAATCTTGGCCTACCGTCCAGTTGTCCTGCAGCGGGCACTGACAATCAGCAATGCCACAGAGAAGTCGACCCTTTCGGCGCTTACTACCGAGCCGGTGTCACCCCACACAACTGTTGCGCCTGAAGCAACCATCAAATCTGAGTCACACCAGGGCGACGACATGGACTCGTGTTTAACTGATAACCCGAGTATATCCACATTCGAAGAAACAGCAGCTGAGCGAGAATGCCGGGAAAGGTGCATACTCAATGCGCATGAAACGATCCTTTCTGTTGAAGATTATATCGCCAACCGACCACTATCGACGTTGGCTGTCTGGTACGCATTGTATTTCTTGTTCCAAGCCGGGCTGATCCCGCTGTTGTGCTTCTGCGCTGAACCTGATTCACCGCGTGCGCCAGAATGGTTGGAAGATATCGAGCGCACCAAGGCTGCCCTGGCGGCAGTGTCATCGCGGAACGGTCTCGCGGACAAATTTCTCGGCCTGATAACCGGCTTGATAGGTCCGATTGTTTCGCCTGGCGGTGCAGCAGAAGGGGGATCGACGAGAGCGATGGGTGAGTTTGAAAAACGCACAGACTGGCTAAACGATGTTTACACTCTCCTCTTCGAAGATCCTAGTGTAGGGTTCATGAAAGGTCTCACGAAAACGGAGCAAGACGAGAGGGATAATGATGTTACTTCTTGCATGCTGGACGACGTATTTAGTTTTGCGGGCTCCGGAACAGGCCCCGGCGTTAATTTTGGGAATTTTGATAATTGGAATTAGAAGACTTTGTGTAAACCTCTGATAGTTGTAATTTTGGAGTAACGCTAGACTTTGTGAGAACCATGTCTTCCTGTAATGTAGAGCTGGTTGGCAAGAAGAAGCCGGGCAGATATTGAATAAATAAAAGTTTGTATATTAGTGAGTAAAGGCAAGCTGTAATCAGTAGTATCAGACGTAAACGATCCATACTTATGGGCAACCGCATGCTCGGATTTGAAATCCCAAGCATTCAAGACTGGCAAACAGGAGTGGTGTTTAAAGTGAATAAGTTGGTGCGTGTGGTTGGTCGGTCGGCTTCCGTCGGCTTCCGTGATCGTGACAGATCATATACTTCAATGCCGCCATGAACGGGCGGACTGGAGTATCTAGAACAGCGAAACGGCATTTTGTGAACAGAATCTGGTCCGCATACGTAGTAGATAACTCGATATTGACCACTGATGAAAGATATTTCCGGTAGTGAGCGGGTAGTGCGAATATTATTCGTCAACTATCCACGCAGCGCACGAGCGATTGAGCGAATTGAATATATTCGGTTCTTTGTCGTGGTCCAGTTTTGTCTGACGACCTGAATCTGGAGCGGTTAAAAATAAAGTCATTTGCAAAAGCGGCGGTATGATAGCTAGCCATCCTTAGGCGGTAAATTAGTCGATGAATAGGCGGTCGCGACATACTTATATGTTAGGCTTAGTTAGTCCAGCATTTAGTTACTTCCTTGGCCGGACGTTAAATAGGTCCGCCCAAAGTACCTAACTACTGACTACCTCATTCCGGTTTGGCACACTTAAATCCGGAAATTCTCGTGGCCAGCACGGACCTCATCCCACTTTTACTACAACTACAGCGGGGTGAGTTCGCGGCAATACTTCGGATGTAAGCAAGCTGCAGATCCAGCACTGTTAAATTTGTAGCCAAGCGAAATCGCAATATCTAAGTGCGGGGAGTCGCTTTTATTGTCGGAAATGACGCTACGCCCATTTAGAAGGTCTGCAAGCTGTTTAACCGGCATGTCGGCCACAACTGCATTTCCGAGCCCACTGCATTCGATATTACGTATGCACCAGTGGATTTTTTTTCGTTGTAGCCAATTGTTGTTGGCACTTATGCTAGCTGGAAAACGATTAGGTCTTAACAAAGGTACCTGAGGCAAAGTCGGCCTTGGTGTTTGCCAGTTTGGTCTCGATATTTAGATTCCCCAGGGCCCATCTCAACCAAACCATGCAATCCTCACCATGGCTTCCATAGACGTTGAAGACGTTCTGTCTCAGCTCACCACGTTTGAGAAAATCAATCTCCTTTCGGGTACGTATAGGATGAGTTGTTGAGCGCACACTTAACACTAACCGAAACCAAGGCATCGATTTCTGGCACACATACCCCGTCGAGCGGCTTGGAGTGCCATCGCTTCGGCTGTCGGACGGTCCAAATGGCGTCCGCGGTACTCGGTTTTTCAACGGCGTACCCGCTGCATGCCTACCATGTGGGACTGCGCTAGGAGCGACTTGGAACACGAAGCTGTTGACAGATGCTGGACGCTTATTGGGCGTCGAAAGTAAAGCAAAAGGTGCCCATGTTATTCTGGGACCAACCGTCAACATGCAGCGATCACCGCTCGGTGGCAGGGGATTCGAGTCGTTTTCAGAAGACCCGATACTTTCAGGCATCAGCGCTTCTGCCATCATCAACGGCATACAATCGGAGAACGTGATCGCTACCATTAAGCACTACGTTGGAAATGACCAAGAAGACGAGCGCTTTGCCGTCAACGCAGTCATCTCCAATCGGGCTCTGCGTGAGATCTATCTACTGCCATTCCAGATTGCCATCAAGGAGTCCCAGCCAAATGCCATAATGACAGCCTACAACAAAGTCAACGGCACTCATGTTAGTGACAGTTCCTTCTTTCTTCAGGATATCCTACGTCGCGAGTGGGCATATGAGGGGTTAGTCATGAGTGATTGGTTCGGCGTGTATTCAACCGCCAACTCAGTAAATGCTGGCTTGGACTTAGAAATGCCTGGCGGTTCTGGATTTCGGGGTAACCTTATAGAACGTTCAATTAATGCAAACACGATTACGCGACACACTCTTGACGATCGGGTGCGGAATGTCTTGAAACTAGTCGATAAAGCCGCGGCTAGCGGCATTGCAGAGAATGCACCTGAAAGCACGAACAATACTGCCCAGACCTCGGCTGTGCTTCGGCAGCTGGCTGCGGAGTCGATTGTCGTCCTAAAGAACGAATCAAGCGTCCTTCCACTCAGCAAGGACAAGATAACGGCAATCATTGGACCGAACGCAAAAATAGCCACTTTCTGCGGTGGTGGCTCTGCGTCACTTCTTCCTTACTCTGTTTCGTCTCCGTTTGATGGCGTCAAGGCCAAAGTGAGCAAGAGCCTCAAATACGTCGAAGGATGTGCTGCCTATAAGATGAAGCCGACCCTCGGTAGATTGTGTAAGACATCGTCGGGTAAAAATGGAGTCATCTTCCGTGCGTATCTCGAGCCACCGTCCAATCCCAGCCGCAATGTGGTCGATGAAATTGAGCTGCCAGATACTAACATTATGTTGATGGACTACTCCCACCCAGTACTCGATGGCAAACCTGTATTCTATGCCGATGTGATTGGCCATTTTACGCCGGACTCATCAGGTATGTACGAGTTCGGACTTACCGTATACGGCACAGCCAAGTTATATGTGGATGGCCAACTTGTTGTCGACAACGAGACAATCCAGAGAAAAGGGGAATCGTTCTTTAATTTCGGCACTATCGAGGAGATGGGCAAGATCGACCTCGAGGCTGGCAAGACATATGAAGTTAAAGTCGAATTTGGTAGCAGCAGTACGAGTAAGCTGGAGACTAAGGGTCAGCTGGTTTCCGGTGGCGGTGTGCGAATAGGTATCGCTAAGATAATTGAACGTGACGTTGAGATAAAGAAGGCAGTCGAGGCGGCCAAGGCTGCTGATCAGGTCATTCTCAATATAGGGTTGAGCGGTGACTGGGAGAGTGAGGGATACGATCGCCAGCATATGAAGTTACCTGGTGCGACAGACCTTCTCGTGGACGCTGTTCTTGACGCGAATCCCAATACAGTCGTCGTGCTGCAGTCCGGCACACCCGTCGAAATGCCGTGGATCGCGAAGGCCAAGGCAGTCGTTCAGGCCTGGTACGGTGGCAACGAGGCTGGCAATGGCATTGCAGACGTAATATTTGGCGACTTCAACCCGTCCGGCAGACTTCCATTGTCGTTTCCGGTTAAAGTTCAGGACAATCCCGCATACCTTAACTATAAATCCGAGCGAGGTCGTACTCTATATGGTGAGGACATCTACATAGGCTACCGTTACTACGAAGCTGTCGAAAAGGAAGTCCTATTCCCCTTCGGTCACGGTCTTTCGTACTCGACGTTTAAGTTTTCGGAGTTGGCTGTCAAGGTCGACCATGCCGCCGCTACGTTGACAATCAATACCACAGTCACAAACATTTCGGGGCCAGCAGGGTCGGAGGTCGTCCAGGTCTATGTCCACCAACACAACCCTTCAATCCGCCGGCCACCCAAGGAGCTCAAGGCATTCACTAAGGTCGCGCTTGCTGCTGGAGAGTCTAAGACCGTTGAGGTCGTACTTGAGATTAAGCGCGCGACATCGTTCTGGGACGAGATAGAGAATGCTTGGATCAGCGAGAAGGATACGTACGACGTACTTGTGGGGTCGTCGAGCGCGGATATAAAGCTGAGAGCACAATTTGAAACTGACAAGACTATATGGTGGAAAGGGTTGTAGAGTTTTTGTTAGAAATTAGTATCGTATGTGAAATCGACGGGTTGTGGGTTATCCAAGTGCTCATACAGTCCGATTCATGTACTAATATTGAATTTCCATTGTGCATTTAAAAAGTTTTGTGACGTCAGATCTATTGTGCCTCCTAGAACTACCACATTCTTTAGACCTGTTGGAAAATGCAGCTCTCGCGTATATTGTTCGAATCGGGAATGTAGTCTTGTGCCAAACGTTCTTGCAGCTTTACATGCAAGGGACAATCTGGGGGTGGCAACTTGCAAGCATACATACGGTCACGTGTACGATAGTCCTGTAATTTTGCACACAGAGGCAAATACTAGGCACGCTTTCTAACTAGAATTGGTCAGTAACGAGTTTTAGCAATGATAATAATGTCGCCAAGGAGTGAGTTTAGGGACACAGACTCGCAATTTTCTCGGGACGAGGCAGCGGACGGCCAACTCACATACTACAGCAAGCCACAAGTGGATGCGGTGTAGTTATGTAGATAGAGATAGCACGAGCCTCACTAATTTTGTTGACCCCCTTGCCATCATCGGCTTTAACATTAATATCTCCGAAGTCTATTGAAAATAACGCAGTCACGGAATCCGTGACAATTAGACCTGAACATTCATATGGCGTTGCGTGTAATCCAATTGGTCTTTCAATTACGATAATGACAAAAATAGTTATAATTGTTAAAGAATTTTCATTAATTTGTATCTCGTCTTCACCCAACTACCACTACTTCACAAATGCCCATCCTCCGCCTTCTAAGCTATATTAGCAACTCCGTAAATCAAACCCTGTAATGTATAACCAAGTCTAAAAGAAATGAAATAAAATAAAATAAATAAATACAACCCCTGAAAATGAATGAACGAAACTATATATCATCCCAAAAGAAAAAAAAAGCCGAAAACAATGCTGAACATTAAATAGTGTTGTAAGCTAACATAAGTCGGCTGTAATGTGATGAGACGTCTTCGAGAAATACCAAACTCCAGCTCAAAGTAACTGGAACCAAATCATATGGCATTGGCAGTGACATGTAGGGAAACCCGGGTTGACAACCATGAAAGTCTAAGAATCGAAAATGCAATAGAAAAACACAATCTAATAACACCATCCCAACTTTAAGAGAAAAGAAAAAAACAACAACCAGATAAAGACTTTAAGACCCAAGATACCATTTACCAACCGAATGACTCTGCATGGAAATCGACATTGTAATCCTCCCAGAGCAGGTCTGAGCAGGCGTTGCGAGTCTCCCTAACAATAGCTCCAGGTCCGCATACAGCAGCAGCCACGGGAAGATTTTTGTCATTTCCATAATCCTCGATGCACTTGCGCAAACTGTCCTTCACGTATTCTCGAATATTAGGACGGCCCTGTTCCTTGGTGACCCACAGCTTGAAATTGACACCATATTTCTCATTGTCCAGATCAGCCCAGGTGGCAAATGATCGATCCGGTACAACCCAGAGGAAGTCGATCTCAGGAGCAATATCGTCAATGGCCTCATGGCTACGGACAATATCAATCGCCTCAGGGTAGGTGTACGAAACACCAGCGCCACCAGCGATAAGGACAACCTTGCGGCAACCATCGAAAGAGTGTCGGTTTCCATACGGACCATGAACGCCAACAAGATGCTCACCTTCGTTGTTGAAGAGCGAGCGCGAAAACCCTTTGCGAGCACGGATGATAAGATCAAGAGAGTCGGCACCACTACATACAGACTTATTAACAAACTAGCACTAACCACACAAAACATATAATACATACGGAGGAGACGCGATGGTGAACGGATGGTACTGGAATCTGGCAAGGTTGGCGATAGAGATGTAGACGTACTGACCAGTGGTCCAGTGGATTTGAGAGAATGTACTTCTTGTATTCATGCAAAGCTTGACAGTATCTCCGGACAGGTTCTGCGAAACACCAACGACATGGTGATTATTCTTGAAGCGGGTGAATCTGTCCCAGGCGAAGATGACTGCACAAGTGATGACATAAGGCTTAGTTCTAGTCCAGTGGAAGAAAAGGAACGGCAGAGGAAGGACCAAAAACCAGACGTGGAAGTAAAGGAAAATCTCATAGAGACGATTACGCAGAGGAGCAAGCGAGGTTCCAAGGATGATACCAAAGCAGGTAGTTGCAATCAAACCGACGATTGCCTCGTTGTTAATCTGAACACGAGTGCTGATGGGAACAACAGCACAGTAGGCGAAGACGTGAGCAATGGCAGTGATGCAGACGACACGCCCGACGTGCTTGTGAAGAATAATGTAACCCTCATGCGACCAACCAGTCCATTCAACCAAAAGACCAGTCTTGGAGCCGAGCAAGAAAAGGATCGGCATGTTGACAATTGAGACAAGACCAATACGATTAGCGAAAATTTGGGTCGACGAGGCACCTCCGTGGATAAATGTGTAGAGGATGTTGAGACCAAGGTAAGATGCAATGATTAGCATGGTGCCATATGACTCAGCGTAGCGGCCGGCAGGCTGGTAGATGAGAACAGATGTTGCCCTGCGGTACACTTTAGTCAAGACCGAAACAGGTCGTGGAGCACCATTGTTAGTGGGAATCAAGGGCGTCTTTTCACTTGTTGCTCGTCGAACTGTCCTCTTGAACTGAACATTGTAGAAATGAGCGAGTACAGCAGCAACGAAAAAGGCAACAACGATAATATTGTACGTCAGATAGAACTGGCGGGACCATTCGCGTCCTCGCTCATCGAACTCCTCCTGTTGCATGACGGACCACTCCTCAGGAGTATACGTCATGTTTTCTGCCCCGCTGTAGTATTCCGACATGATGGCAATGGAATCGGAAGTCGATGGTCGAGGAATGATGAGACAGAGGCGTTAGTCGGTGAGGTAGCAGCAGCGGAAGAAGCAGAAATAAAAGAGATGATTGATTGTGCGACAAGGGGAGGGGTGAAGCCATGCTAGGTTTAGGGTAGTGGCGATAAGTGATATGGCTAACTCATATCAGCTGCCGCTCACACCACCGCTCCAAATCAGGCAGCGCGCTGCGAATATGTTTTTTACCTTGCTCTAATCTACAGAGACGGGCATGAACCCCAATCGTTGTCCCTTTATCGCGCACCTATGCGGTCGCACATATTATAACTATTATAACTGTTGTACTATTGCGTATGCGCTTCTGTAGTTACGATTTTACTAATGTAATCACAGCTTCAAATCACAGCGCGCGCGCGTGTGGGTGGTGACTCTGTCGGTCAATCCGATGCGGTACAAGCCAACATCAAACTGCGCTTATCGTCCACCATGCCATGTTTGGCATAGTGTCGTAACGATATTTCATCCTTTCGCCATAAACAGAACGAAAAATGGACCTTGCATTGATGTCAGCCATCCTAATTGGTCAGACTTTACAGAAACAGATTGTAACACTGAAAGGGTTTGGCCCTCGGTTTAGTGGTTTGGTTACATTATTAATCGATATATATGTCTCCTTCATTTTATTAACTTATACACGATGGTCACTACTAAAATATAAATTTACCATGAACTTAGTACGGCAAGAAGCAACAACCCGAAGTTCAAACCGATAAAAGTTAGTATGTAGATCTGTTTGATATGTGGTTTCTTGATTATTACTCAGGGTTGCCAATTTTTAGAACTGTCGTAATAAAGAGAAGGGTAAAAGTCCAAAATACCACTGAAACTTTTCAAAAAGTCCAAAATACCACTGGGTTCGTACCCACCGGACCCGAGTAATTTTTCGACAGCCCCTGTACTATTTACCCTCCTTTTACTCTCTCGACGCGCTTATGTTTATCCCATCAACCGAAGCGACGCGTTTTTGGTTAACA
>PPJW02000104.1:0-27629 GCA_003705905.2 Lipomyces sp. NRRL Y-11553 | reverse complement strand
CCATTCCACTGTCCATCCACTCCACTGATACACTTCGTGGATCCATTCCACGCGAAGTTGCCCCTTAGCGTCCACGGTCCATTCCACGGAAGCCACTCGTGGAATGGATTGAATGGATCGCCACACTGAAAGCTTTACGGCTTTTGAAAATTGATAGCGCGATTGTAAGGGACAGTGAAAAGTTAGTTCGACTAGAACTTATTTGGAAGTGGTTGTCGGATATCCGAAGTCTGATTGTTTCAATCAACTATCGTATCAAAGGTAATTACGACCCCTAGATACACAAGAATATTGTATGATAATCTGAACTGTGTCTCATATCAGCCTAGGTAATTTGCATAAACAACTTCCAAGTGAAGGGACGCATAAAGCCACATGTATATCTCCTAGTGAATGGACGCCTAACAAATGTTCATCAGAACTATAGTAAAAGAAGGAAAAAGGCAAGTCAATTCAACCACTCTACATGGCTGCTCCGGCTGCATTTATCTATTGCCAACGCCAGTGGGCAGTGGCCAAGGCGCCATCTGCGTGCTAGCCATCTTCACACTTGGAATCATGGGCTATTTTACAACAAGAACGAATGCCTAAGGATAGTTAGTTACCAGTAACAAAGCTAATCATTACGCCGCACGCATGTGACTTAGGTCGAACGCCACAAGCCTCCTTAATCCTGACAGTTAAGAAGGTCAAAAATGTCAGGAATACGGTAAGCCCTTGGAGATTTTATGTTAACACAACTAGTATTGCTATTCAAAAGAAGGTAGAAGCGACAGTACAAGAAGGGAAAGGAACGGGAGAACGCAAAAGAGGTTTCTCGGACACAACATGATGGGTAATCCGGATGGACTTTAATTTAGGGCCTGATTCTTTTTTTCAATGGCCGTCCCATTTAAATTCGGAAAAGAAAAAAGAATCGCCCCTCATAATGGTACTCCCATTACACCCAAAAAGAATCACGCCTTCTAATGGCACTCCCATTAATTCTAAAAAGACTCATCCCATTTAATGGTACTCCCATTATATTCACAAAGAATCAGGTAACGTTAAATGGAGCTTCCATTTCACTAGCGTAAATGGAGTTGAAATGGAGGCCAGCTTTTTCCTATACAAAAAGCTAATGGAGGTCCGACCTCCATTTCAACTCCATTCTACCGAAACACCACGCTTCTCGCCACTCCTCGCAGTAGCACGCCTCTGTGAGAGATCTTTGTTCTCAGAGGGGTTTATGTAAGTTACTAGAGTCGCATTGTTTATTGTCTTTTTTCTTTTAAAGCGTAAATTCCGTGGCTGATCCGGTCACCAAGCTCAATTTGAAAAAGGAGCTAAAGTGGAGCTCCCGTTTAAATGCGCTCTCTGACCTGGATCTAAATGGGACCTTCATTAGAACGAAATAATGGCGCCACCCTAAATGGAGTTGACCCCTAGAAGAGTAAATGGAGGGACCAAAAGAATCAGGCCCTTATAAAAGGCCAGTACTCGAATGAATTCAATATCCTTTCACGTGCTACCTCCTCTAGACATGCGCCGCACGTAACACTATTAATTCTCGCCTATGCTTTCAATGAAAGAGACAATGCCATTGAGTTCCCTTTCAGCCGTACCCCAACAATGTTCGAACATGACATGATTCAACATGGCACCACCCTGTCCAAATGGTCCATCATCAAATAGCACATAGCCCGAATCGGTAACGGTGGGCATATCCATCAAGGGCTCAAAGGTAATAACCTTGCCAGCTGTGGCTTTGTTTGGCTCGTCAGCTTCAGTTGCTGCACCAAGATCCAAGTTCAAAAATTTGAAACTACCCCAATGGGTGACGACCAAAAGGAAATTGTAAGGATACCGAAAGACTGGTCGAGGCTTACACGCCTCCATGGTATTGACAATCTTCATCAGTTCCTCAGGGCCATTTGTCACTTTCGCCGTAAAACTCTTCAGACGAACAATCAATTCATAGAACGAGAGTTCTGAGATTTCGTTAGAGGAGAGCTTGTCGGGAATATTTAACCACAGGTTGTGTGGGTAGTTGTCACAGTTCTTCACGCGGCTTCTCAATCCTATAATTGAAGCAACAAACATTTTATCGAACTCGTTTCCGGCTCTCCCGACTGCGGACAGCTTTGTCGAGAGGGCAAGCAAAATGTCCCATCGTGAGATTGTGTACTTGTTGGTAAGAGCCTGGGCCCCCTCGCGGATTTTCTCCATTTTCTCCTTCGACAGAATGATTCGCTTTGGTATGGGCTTTCCGTTGCGAAACATTTGCCATACAATTTTTGCTACAATCGCAATCTGATTCCACGTTGTAAGGGGCTTCATGGGGACATGGATTAGCCTTTTTCCTTCGACCTTGGGCAAGACGAGCTCTTCCTTCAGTGCCATCACGGGACGATTGTTCAAAACATCCTGCCACGCAGTTAAGAGCAGTCTTAATCCATGAGCGTCGCAGAGCATGTGCGACGCCGTGAAGAGCAGGGCTGTGTAATCCGAATACTTGGTAATGTAGAGTCCAAGCATTGAACGCTCACAATTCAAGTAGGATCCCTTACCCGTCTCCTTAAAGGTGAAGACCTTCGAGTAATCAGGAACGTCGTTCAAAATAACTGATTGTTCAGCATCAGACGTCTTGGCCGTGGGGAACTTGGAAAGGTCCATGTCGGCACCTAGAGACTTGCGACTCTTATCTATACATTCGTACTCAAAGGGTCTTGTCACTTCGTCGTACTGCTTTGGTATAACATACTCAAACAAGCCTCCCGCCTTCTTTTTCAACCGGCATCCATAGATGGGATAGTGCTCCTGAATCACCTGCGTGAGGGCATTCTTCAGCTTCGACTCGCTGAGCTTTCCAACAAAGACGAAACCGAGGCGAATGACGAAGTCCTGAGTGAAGAGGAAGCTGTCAATTGCATTCAATTCTTTTGATCTCTCCATATTTTCTGTGCTCTCGTTTCGAGCTCCTGTCAATTTCTCATTCTCATGGAGTAGAGCTATTGTCAATTTATTATAACATAAAAGGTGATTAGTGAACAGTAGTTTTGGTTGTGGTTGAATCAAGAGCATTAGAACAGGTCACTCGTATTTGTCATCACCGTCATGACCGTGAACGATACTGAAGGCGGTTGATGATATCATTTCACTATCGATATATTATATGTTCACTAATCCATTTAGTGCTCTATGACAAATCGATAAATCTGATATTGCATGTGACCACGTGAAGATATTATATAAGCAGTGGTTCATAGTTTGAAACCAATACATCGACTTCGTCAATTTGAGATTATTCATAACTAATAAATTTAATCTTACAGTTTGCCTCAATATATGCTACCTCAATTTGGATTGCCTTGCTCCAAAGTTGCCGGAATGGCCCTGGAGACCAGATAGGAGAGAATTACCCTGATTATTTCCACGAGGTACAGCAATCATTATCAAAATAGTAATCAGTTTCACATGGAACATGTACCTCTCTTTGTCACTGCCAATCGATGAATAATAATCGTCGACAGATTATGACAAGTTATTTTTTCGCGATATCGAGTCAGAAAATCCTAGTGTCAGTCGAATTGAACGACTATTCTGCAGTGGCGCGCCCGCCTTTGCTCAATAATCACTAAAGATAGTTCCTTAAGGACTCTTGGTGGAGTACCCAGATTATACTTCGGCACTTCGTGCAAAGATAAATAGTCAAATAACCAGCTGCATATTTATCGTCTCACACTCCTCGATTTCGTAGCTGTCTACAATTGTGCTACACGTTATGACTGAACGATACGATTTTATTGTCGTTGGGGGTAATACACGTCTTTGGACCAGTGAATTGGCTAACTAAAACATCAACAGGAGGAACCGCAGGGTGTCTACTTGCAGCTAATCTGGCTGCCGCGGCTACTCGACCGTCTGTGCTAATCATTGAGGCCGGTAATCATGACCAAGACACATCGTTGCATTCTCCTTTTGATCGTTTCCGCGTAATATTTGCCCGGACGGAACTGAATTATGGATACATGACTACTCCTCAGACCTCGCTAAACAACAGGAGACTGCCATACTATCGAGGCAAAGGTCTTGGAGGATCTAGTCTGGTTAATTTTCTATGTCAGTTTCATTGATATTCCGCATCTTGGCAGAGACTCATAATATCACTTGTAGTCTATTTGTACGGCTCCAAAGAAGATTACAACCGCTGGGCTGACGTGGTCGGAGACGATGCTTGGAATTGGGATCATGTCAAAGAGGCGCTCAAGAAAGTATGATATCTGAGACGCAGCACTGGATAAGCTGCTGATGTTTTTAGGTCGAGACATATCACACTGAAGGCCCAGACGAATCGGATTTATTTGCCAAGCCGGCATACGAAGATCATGGACATGAAGGGTATGTTACTATCAAGTTGGAATTGTATTTCATGGCAGCTTAGAATAAAGTCCGGTGCATATTAGTTTGCCTCCTACGTGGGAAATGGGAACTAGATATATACTTGAAGCAGGAATTAAGTACGGAGTAAGCAACGTGTGCAATTATGCGGACTATATATTGATAGTGAGCAGATGAAGCGGAATCTCGACCTTAATTCTGGAAATCCGATCGGAATTGGAATTGTTCCGTCTAATTATGCAAATGGGAAAAGAGTTACTAGCGCGTCCGCTAATCTCAGCACAATTCCTGACAATCTTACTATATGGACCAATTCAACAGCTGGTCAGATTATATTTGACGGTAAAAAAGCAGTCGGAGTTCATCTTCGTGATGGTCGCACAGGTAAGCCTACTTTGACATTATCAATACTATGTTAACGGTTTAAACAGTGTTTGCTACAAAAGATATAGTTCTCACAGCTGGACCTATTGACACGCCAAAGCTGTTACTCCTTTCAGGCATTGGGCCGCAAACTGAACTGGAAAAACTTGGGATCCAAGTAGTTCATGCACTTGAAGGTGTTGGCAAGCATTTACTTGATCGGACGGCAGTATTTACCTGTGCTTTAGTCGAGGACGGTTATTTTGACAAGCATTCCCTGGAAGTTGATTCGAATCGATTAAGAGAAGCTCGAATGATGTGGGAAGAAACGGGCTCAGGTCCATTGAGTGTGTATAACAGCTCGATAGTGGCGGCGTTTACGAAAATTCCTCGTCTACTCAGCACGCCTGAGTATAAAATGCTTGAGATTGAAGAGAAAGAGTACATTGAGCGAGATTCAGTACCGCACTTTGAGATGATTGTGAATAGTCCGCTGCCTCCGATGTTGTCCATTAAAGATGACGAGATGTATCTGACCTACACCACAATCTTGATGCGACCACAGTCTGTGGGATCATTACGGCTTTCTTCGGCAAATCCCGATGATTTTCCTGTGATCGATCTTAACCTACTTGATCACGCATTTGATAAAAGATCTATGATTGAGGCAGTACGGGACACTATGAAATTTCAATACGAATCCGATCTGGGAAAAATCTTCAAACGATATCTTGCCGGGCCAAAGAGTGAATCCGATGAAGACATCATGGTGAGTTGAGTCCAAAGGGGACCGTGTTTTGTATTATTTGAGCTTAGTCAAATTAGGAATACTTAAAATCAGATGCTATTCCGGCATGGCACGCTTGTGGAACTGTTGCTATGGGAAAATCGGATAATCCTAATAGTTGTGTCGACAGTAATCTTCATGTGTTCGGGTTAGGTGGCCTCCGAGTGGCTGATCTTAGTATTTGTCCAATTCTACCTGGGTTGGTTTTGATTTTGCCTGAGTTTATTTATTATACTGTTAAACTAATGAGACTCAAGAAACCATCCCCAGAGCACGGCATATTTTATTGGGCAGATCGCGGCAGACAAGATTATCCAAGACTGGAACCTGTGATGATAAGCGCTTCGATGGGGGAATATTCCCTAATGAATTCTGGAATAGTAGTCAGCCGGAGTAGTTAGTTTAGTTACAGGTATCACAAGGATGTGATAGTTCTTGAAATTATAGCGGCTGTGTACGGCTGCAACGTTAGTTGCTCTAGCCGTCATGGAGCGTCCCAAAGACATGTGCCGACTTCTCACGCTACCATACAACACTAGCGCCTTTAACCGGTTTCCGTCCGTCCTTTCATTGAGTTCATGCCTGGCAATACAATCGCAATCGGCATTACCCGGGGAATGATAGCGGTCGCTGGATACGATGCAATTTTATAACGAGTCTCTCGCAATATATCTGCAGGCCTCCTTATAATTGCTCTCGCCATCCAATCTCTCTTCTCTATAGTCATATTACAGATGATTCATTTGTACCCTACCAACCTGGCCTTTAAATGTCATAATATCCACTACAATCTTCGACATAGGCTATCATATTTCCATACTGGCAGCAGATATTCATGGTCAGTCTAAAAGTATATGCCCTTCAGTTCCTCTGCATAGTCATATCCCAAGTATCCCTCGACGGCCTTGGGAAGATAGAATGTATCTCTGTTGTAAGATCTCAACGGCAAACCTTCTCGGATTCGTGCGACTAGATCTGGATTGCTAATAAAATGCCGTCCAAACGCAACAAGAGAATCTTCATGGGTTGCAGCATATTGCTTTGCAGATTCTGGTGTGAAGCCTCCTGCAGCAATCCATGGTCCTTTCCACAATTTTCGGTATGGATCTGTAGATTCGCTCTCTTTGAAATCCCTGTCCCTGCCACCGCTTACCCGAGGTTCGACAAAATGAATATATGCCAAGTTTGAATGGGTCTCTTGTAACTTCGAAACGACGTATGCAAATTGAGGATAAGGATCCTCCATTCCCATTGACTGTAACTGGGAGAATGGGGAGAGCCGGATTGCAACTTTATGGGCGCCCAGCATAGTGGTTAACTTGTCGATAATTTCCAGTGCAAACCTTGCTCGGTTCTCGATTGATCCGCCATATTCATCGGTGCGGGCATTCGATACGTCTTGAAGGAACTGGTCCACAAGATATCCATGGGCTCCGTGAATCTCTACACCGTCAAATCCTGCATATATCGCATTCTTTGCAGCTGTCACAAAGTCTTCCTCAAGTTGCTTAATTTCGTGAATGGTGAGTTCTTTCGGGATTTGACCATTACCATTGGGAATTGGAGACGGACCATAAACAACGGGTTGCTTTTGACCAGGATTCACTCTGCCTACTGACCAAAGTTGGAGGAATATAAAGCATCGTCTAGCATGTACAGCATCAGTAACGGCTCTCCATGCGGCGATATGGTCATCAGTGTAGATTCCTGGAACATTACTAAGCGAGCCGGCGAAGAAAGATGCATCGGTGGCCTCAGCTATGAGAAGCGTGCCTGGAACAAGCGCCCTCGCTGAATAATAAGGAACAGCCAGGGATGGATTTGGAGACCCATCATCGTTATTGCGATAGCGAGTTAGAGGTGCGAGAACTATTCGATGTGCAAGAGTCAGAGAACCGACTTCAATTGGCGAGAATAACGCTTCTTCTGGCATTGAAACTCCTCACGATTTTCAATCGTGAATGGAATATATATGACTAGATAACTCAGTTAAGGTGGTCCTCGGAAACAGCTTTATAGTCCCATAAAGCCAAATATTAATAATCAATCTAATTGTGCAATTGGCCGCGAATGGTTCAAAGTATTCGTAATATGGTTCAATCTATAGTAATGCATAAAAAACGCAAGACGCAGACGATAATATTGACGCGGACTTGTATCTGTCATCATCGTCATGACGGTGAACGATATTGTAGGCAGTTGAAGATATCATTTGAATATCGATATATATGTTCACTAATCGTTTTGTCAATTAGGGGCGGTACGATTACCGTAAACGGTCGACTTTTTAGATTATTCATAAAGTTAATCGCCAAAATTAAGGTTTCATCGTGAAGTATTCATATATAGTGGTCCGAGTAGTAATTATTCCTAATTAGGAACGTAGCGTTATAACGAACTCATGCCAAGAACACCCGTAGTCCTTTGAAATATTATCAATAATTCGAAAGCCAAATGGTTCCGGTAAAATTTAGAACTAATGGTACAGTAATCGATGAACTTGCTCACCAACACGGCAACACCCATATTTGTCATCGCCGCTGTGCTTGGCGTTAAGAAGGGACATGTGACAAAGCGGATTTTTATTAAACAACCGCATGACTAGGACTATGGTCTATGGTGTCTCTCGTGTATAAATGGGATCGCGAAAGTGGCATCTCGTCCAGACAATATTTCATACCCATCTCACCTGTCATCCAACAATCCACCAAAGTTTAGAGATTCTCCTTTGCACCTATCAATCGATGATTTCGTTTCCGTTTACAACATCGCAATTGGATCTGGTGGGATCGACAACTGACAACCAGGATCCAGACAGACAAAGATTAGCAAGACCTGCTATTCCGCATATGCACTCGATTGCGGTGGCAACAACATCGACTTCATTCATTTTGTTCGAGAATGATTCCGTGAAATCCATTCTCTGGCAGGTAAGGCAGATGGGACATTAGCATCATCGCAGTAACGAACAGCTTGCCGTATGTCGTCCTACGCAAGTTGTGGTTACTCAATCAAAGTTCTTTAATGAAGCTAGTGAAATTATTGTGATGGTTGCATTCATGTCCATATCTGTCGCCATGTTTCTTCTATTCAAATATTATAGGCCATTAAAATAGGGAGAAAGCTTAAACGATTAGCATCCAAAAGAGAATTGAACAGGTAAACTGTTCATTTTGTGAGTGAACGTATCTACATTTACCAAAGAAGAGAAAAGTACTATTGGGCGATGGTAGATTTAATCAATGAAATGGCTCTCGTCGCTGAAGAGGCGAGAGTAGCTTGAAGTATTCACTCAACCGCATTACCAGATTCGAAAACTCACTGTCATTCTCTATCGGGTCAACCTCTGGTGAAGAAGAATTGGGATTTGAAGACTGTCCCATTTTAACATGCAGTTCCTTGTATGGATCCTCTTGCAGGTTCAGATGTGCATCTTCCATGCCGACGTCGACTTCTTTAGAGACCTCCAGAATCTTGACGGTAACGTTTGTCAACGTTTCAACAAAGTCCAAATCACGGTGATGGATAGCAACTCGTCTGCCTTCATTATATAGTTCGAAGAAGGCTAGTCTCATACTATCTATTGCAGATTGGAGTTTACTAATCTGAGCCTTCAAGTCCGCTATCGTTTGCTCTTTCCTTTCGCGGTATGTCCGTTGGGCGTCGCGAATTTGAGCTCTTCGACGCTGAATAACTGGTTAGCACAATTAACACGTAACACCGTGTGGAATCTAAGGTTCTGTACTTCAGCTCTTGAATGCTGTGAAATCAATCGAGGTCGTCCACGCTTTCGCTTACTAGACTGCACTATCACTGGATTCGTTGAATCAAGCTCCGGATGGACTTCCATCCCACTGTCTTCAATGTGCGATTGTTCAACAGTAGGTGACATGGGGGACTCAAACACAGACATATCTGACTGTGACAACTTGGGTTCCTTGTGATGATGTCCATTGTCAACCTCTCCTTCAGGGCTAAGATAGGCGGCTCTGTTGACATTAGGAGTCATGTCAAATCTACTCCCCTCGCCAAAAACATAGTTCTGATCTGCGATGGTCTGTGTCTCTGGACCGGATTCCTCTGCAGGCGCAGCGGTTGCTTGCGGGGAAACTCGCTTGTGTCTTGGTTGAATATGTAGTGCAGCCATATCAGGATGACCAGGCCAGTCCGGCGATGTCATAAACACTCCATAGTCAAGAGACGCTTCCTGTAGTATTGATTCATACTCAACGCCAGCTACAACTGGTAAGGAAGCATAAGAAGCGAATCGCGATTGCGATATATTGTGAGACATCTCCGTGATAAGACTCTCCATTGATCACCTATGGTGAATAGAAAGAAGAATGTCCCTCTCCTGTAGGTAGACCCATTTTATTTGCAGCTTCGCCTAACTATCTCGCTAAAATGTTGTTCCTGGCCAAGTTTGGGGCTCGGAAAGGGCAGAAAGGGCCACCGTAAGCGACTTTGGTACCCACTGCTCAAGAGTACGTCAACTTTGCTTAAATCAGATTTCACGAAGGCCCGAGGCGGCGCCGTGTAATATAGGTTCGAAAATGACAAGCTACAAAACTAGTTAGCGTGAGACAGCGAAATAGAAAGACGATCATTCATTATTCTCTTTGTTGCGTCTATTTGGCCAATCGCGAGCGATGCGGCTGCGCCTGCGGCTTTAGATACGGCGCGGCTCATCATCACTTTCCTAGTACGGAATTTTTATAAAAGTTAATAACTAAAAATTCAAGATCTGATGGAATATAAGCAAGCAGATTATAGCTTAGAGAGCTGCGACTTCACTCTTGCGTTTAGTCTAATAGCTCGTAACGTGCATGCAGTCAGGTTTTGTGATATGCTCACATGCCGATCGCGCTATTGTTGTCTCGCCATGTTCGAGTTGAATAATCACTGCATATGCTAATGTCATCATTCTCCTCCATGTCCTTCCGGCGCCTCGACTCTGTCTTTGCACATGGGTCTTATAAATATTAAGCTTTTTGCTCCGAACACCTGAGACCGGGAGGATAAATGACCTTCAGCTGAAAATAGCCATGGCCGACCTCATCCGGGAAGCTCCGCTGGGGCAGATAATTCGCTATGTGTCTGGGAACAAATATTTCCTCTATCAGGATGAGAAGCCCGACTTTAAGTGTCCGAGGAGTTATGTGCATCCTGAAACCGTCAAGGAATCTACGGCGTCATTTAATGTATTGGAATTTGGAGATAATAGTGAAAAGACTGGCGACGAGGACGTGAAAATAGATGACGGAGAACTTGGACCGAAGCTGACACGAACATCGACAGCTGCTCACCGCGTCACGTCGTTCACTGCTGAACAACTCGAAGCTCAACGGGAACTGAGCTTGGAGCGGACGAAATCCGTGGTCATTATCCCGACGAAGACCGAAGAGGGGATTGTTCTTGTCGACTGGTACACAACTGATGATCCGGACAATCCACAGAACTGGTCACCGTGGAAGAAGCATTTTGTGTCACTGCTAATTTGCCTCTACACATTTGTTGTCTATTGCGGCTCGGCAATTTACACTCCAAGCACGCGATTTGTCGCGGAGCATTTCGGGGTCTCCGATATTGCCGCTTCACTCGGCCTGTCCTTGTACGTGCTAGCTTGTCAGTTTCCCATTCAGAGAGTGAGGTCAGTTCGATGCTGATGTGTGTTAGATGGAATGGGACCTCTTATTTTTGCTCCGCTAAGTGAAATTCCTGCTTTGGGCCGTAATGTGCCGTACCTCGTCACTTTCGCGCTGTTCGTGATCCTGACTGTGCCGACGGCGCTGGTGGAAAATTTCGCGGGTCTCCTGGTACTTCGATTCCTTCTAGGGTTTTTTGGGAGTCCTTGCCTGGCAAATGGTGGTGCTTCTATGCAAGACATCTATTCGCTGCTCAAGCTTCCGTACGCCTTAATATTTTGGGTCTCAGCTGCTTATTGTGGTCCTGCGCTCGGTCCTTTGATTTCAGGTTTCGCAGTGCCAGCTGAGAATTGGAGGTGGTCACTTTGGGAGATCCTGTGGATGTCCGGACCGGTGTTTCTACTCTTCTGTATTTGCCTTCCGGAAACATCTGCTTCCAACATTCTTCTACGACGGGCTCAAAGGCTGCGGAAGTTGACTGGCAACCAGAATCTGAAGTCTCAAAGCGAGATTGATCAGGCAAATATGAAGGTGTCTAACATCGCGTTTGAAGCCTTGATCAAACCATGGCAGATCAGTATCCTCGATCCGGCAGTCGCATTTACCCACATTTACACCTCTATTGTCTACGGTATTTACTATTCCTACTTTGAGGTGTTTCCGCTTGTGTACATCGATATTTATGGGATGAACATCGGAGAAATGGGACTTGTCTTCCTTGTCGTCTTAATTGCATGCATCGTCGCGGCAATGACTTTCGCGGCGTACTTATGGTTCTACCTCGAGCCCGATATCATGCAGCGCGGGCTTCGGGCACAGGAACACCGTCTCGTCCCAGCCCTACTTGCGGTTTTCGGCCCCACGATCGGTTTATTTCTGTTTGGCTGGACTGCTCGCCAATCGATCCACTGGGTTGTCCCAACGATAGGGATTTTCATTTACGCTGGTAGCGCGTTTATAATTTTGCAATGTATATTTGTATATCTCCCGCTTACATATCCCACTTACGTCGCTTCACTGTTCGCAGCAAATGACTTTTGCCGTTCTGCGTTCGCATCTGGAAGCATCATATTTGCTACGCCGATGTATCTTAATCTCGGGATTAGCAGGGGTATCAGTCTTCTTGGAGGTTTGTCTGTCATCGGTATCGTTGGAATGTACATTTTATACTTTTACGGTGCCAATTTACGGGCGAGATCGAAGTTCGCATTAAGTTGAGTGACATGTGAGGATTCATACTATTTTCCAGAGTTATTGTTGGATCGTGCGATTGTTGTGTACCGAAGAAATATAATGTGTAATCGCCTAATGCTGCCTTTTCTATGATTTATTATTACTCTATTTAAAATAAGTCGTCGACAGCGTCAACTCTTAGGGTATCTAAGCACACTGCCGGGCAGATAGAATGGGGCAAGTACCGGGGTTTCATAAGAGAGTTGACGGCAAGGTCAATAATATGAGTTAAATATGTCTTATAGGATTGCAGAGACTAGTGGTATTGTAAGCAACCACTCACAGACAATTTGGTATTTGTTATTGCAATAATGGATAATATTGAATATAGCAGAAGGATTTCGCTCATTTATCTACACAATCGATACAGTTGTTGAAAGGGGTTAGGGTGTCACCTGCGCGCTTGGGAACCCTGAACCCTGAACCCCTGAGAATATGGCACATACGATTTGCTCAACCACAAGTTTATTTTAACGACCATTTTTCCCTCAGGCTCCTCTTTTGGTCACCTTTTCGATTCCGCTGTCTTTCCCTTTGTCAGTTTCTCTTTTGGCACCTTTCCGCTCTCCGTCTCCGTTGGGTTCTCCCGTTTTTGTAGATGCCATCCTCTTGTGGCGGCATGGTTTGTTACAGCCGGTCAGACATTAATAGAGGGAAGTAGTTGATCACTTAGAGTACACAATTAGATTATGGAGTCCACCAGAGTTTTCTTCGACAATGTCGACACTTATTTGTCCCGCATCCCAGCTATCATTACTCGCCACAAGTTATAATACTTCATAACTTGTCACAGCAGGGCTCTCTGGAAACGTGTAACAACAAGAGACTCTACTAACAATCCCTTTCGTGTCAACCATTTGTGCAATTAGACTTCATAGACGAACTGGTGTCACCTTATAAAAAAGATTTTTGACGACTTGCTCCAACTCTACGTTTAGGGCTTTTCCGGTGATTAGCTTACACCATACCATTGAATGCGTTGCTTTAATAGAAACCAGATGGATATTATCATTTAGACTTATCTACCGACTTGTCGAGCACACTCTGCATATCATGACTAAATATTTACGATTCGACTTGGAGAACTCCTCTATATTTCATATTGCCTTCACGCAAGGTACGCATGGCATCCTCAATACCATTCTGATTCATGGGCCAAGTCATAATGACTGGCCTGATATTGTGACGCACACAAAAATCAAGCATTTTCTTAATTGCTGCCCGCGGAGCTTCTGCGGTTCCTTGAATCCGAACTCCTTTTGTCAACAGTGCTAACATTGGTACTCCGGTTAAACCGAAGCTCACAGTAATACCGTAAATAGTCCCTCCTGCTGCCATCAATCCTAAAAGTCTAAGAATTTTCAGCCACAGATCAGAATCTTTAAACCAACAAACAAATCGCGTAAACAAAACTTACTGTTCGTAATCTGGCTGACCACTACCACATATGAGCATCTGATTGATCTTCTTTATTTCAGTTAAGTCTGCTCCAGGAGTGAGAACGTGAAATTCGCTAGCACCGAGAAGTAGCGCTTCTTTCTTCTTCGATTCCGAACCAGAAAACACAACCACTTCACAGCCCATTTTTTCAGCCATCTGAATCGCAAGATGTCCAAGACCACCAAAACCGACAATACCAACCCGATCTGTAGGTTTAAGCCCATACTGGCTTAATGCACCCCAAACTGTGGCACCAGCGCACATCAAAGGTGCCGCATGCGCGGACGAGAGTCCGTCAGGTATCTTATACAAAGTCCCGGCATCCCAGACGACGTGCGAACCAAACGAGCCTAAATCCTGATCATGGTATCCAAACTCTGTCTTGTTGACACAATACACATCGTTTCCTTTTAATAAATTTAGAGAACTGCGCAACTAGGGATAAAAATCCAATATACCTACCTGTAAGGCAAGTCTCACAATAACCACATGTTGAATGAACCCAACCGAATCCGACTCTGTCACCTACCTGGAACTCTTTCACTACAGATCCCACTTCTTTCACGACGCCAACCCCTTCGTGACCCAGCACGATTCCGCTGCGAAGATAATGCTCATCTGTACCACACAATCCCGAATGGGTGAGTTGAATAAAAACTTCATTGGGTCCAAGCTCACGAGTTGTCTTATCTTGCACAATGGCGCCACTCGAAGAACCTCTGAACACGGTAAAAGTTTTCGCCATGTCTCCCACAAACAAAATAGGGCTTCAGATTTCGTGGTCTGGTTTGTTGCAGATTGAAAAAGAGGCATGTATTTATGTCCGAGAAGCAAGTCATCCTTTCATTGAGGTGGAGTCATTAGCCTATAATTGTGATTACTGATCGCATTTCACGAATGTGCACGATAGAGCTGAATTCCTTTGAGGGGAGAACCTTCTATTAATGCTTAAAAATCAAATAAATCAGTCACAGTCAGACTCGTCAGCAAGGATAAAGGAGTTTATGACTGGCCACCTGATTCTACAGGCTTCATTCGCTGAGGCCGTCTCCATTGGGCGCCGGAGACTCATATTTTGATTACGCTATCATCAAACTCTAGTGGTGAGTGATATCCGGTACATTTTCAACTGACTCGCGAGAGTAAGGTAGCAAACTTCCAGTTTCTTATCAGCATTTCTACAAACCTCTTGGTGAAGTCAAAAAGTCCTAGAGCTATCGAGGATTTATGAGGTAGGATTTGAGATCTCGACGTAAAAAAGATCGAGCCGATATTACGTAAAATATTTTCAGCCGTAATCAACTTGTAACTAACTAGTTTAATTGGTTGTTATAGACTTATGCAGGGCTTGACCATTTTGAGACTAGCACCATTTCTGGTATTCCTCAATAAAGACAATGATCCCCACACAGCTACACAAAACATTTGCATGGTCACCAATGATGATTATTTGTTGACTTCTGACATTTACTTCAATGTAGGTCTGGTATATTAAATTGGATCTTCATTGGCCTATAATGGTAATTTTGCGCTTTTCGGCGCAACAATTACCATGAATAGAAACCTCTGATATATGCAGCCTCACTTGTAGTTTCCGAGTGAGTCCTATAAGAAGCGATTGGACTCCAACTCTTTCCAGTCATCTGATTAACAAAGAGTTTATACAGTTTACTTCTAAACATCTCACAGGTTCGTGGTCATCTCTAGCCCCTCTTGGTTGTGTTCCGTTTTTCTTACTGAATTATATTCTCTAGCCATCATAATACCTCGTCCGTTACGAAACATGAAATTGTTAACTATTGGTTCGATTCTTCTCTCCATTTCTCTTGCTCCTACTGTTCTAGCGGATTTCCATATCCTCGAACTCGATGGTACCACCGACAAATACGCTATTCCCTCCAACAAATATAACTGCGGTGGGGTTGAATACTCGTTGAACAACAACGATCAAATCAATGGTGCCATTGGGAGTTCTTATCTCTCCTTACGTAAAGGGGATCTATGTGGAGTCAAAAACCTCGACTTCTATCTCCAGTCTGACGGGTCATACAAATTTTATATCGCTGGTGGAGATGGAACCGTGCAAGGTCAATGTTACCACAATGAGGATTCGGGAGGGGAAATTACAAACTGTAGTGAGACTTGGGGAATTACTCTTGTGGAGAAATTGGTTTGCTACAGCTACTTGTGTAACTAGGTGTAAATCCATTGTTAAGCATTGAAATGGGTATGCGGCTCTGTGAGATGTACTATCATACTATCCAAATTTGCACCCCGTGTATTGAGGCAGTAGTGATTTATTTCACTTACACTGAACTTGCTTTATTTCGCCGTAAAAATCTCTTACTATCCGACAAAGCGAATTCATTATATGGAGGTTTTTTTGGCGGTACAAACAGGAACTTCAAGGGATGGTCGTTTTGCTGCAAAATCAAAATCAGTTTTTTTGCTGAGAAATTTGAATTTTGCAAATTCAAAATGAATCCAAAAGTTTAAGTGTGAATTAAATTAGGGATAATGTTAGATCCCACTGTGTGACACACGATCTCGGATGACCGAGCGGCCAGCATATTCGAACTGAAAATTTTGCGTTCACTCTTCAATATATGAATTTTTTTGGACGGTCTGCTTCTTTCTAAAGGAGGTAACGCACGCTCATTGCATGCCTCCACAACACCTCGACGCCGAGATGGGATGCAGCTCTGCCCGACGACGCATATCTTGCCCTCCTTGACAAGTTTGGCCCGGGTCTTGATGGAGGTCTCGACCTTGGGGTCGACCCGCACATATTCAAAGATGTCGATAGGCTTGATGTTGGCCTGCTGGAGGACAGCACGTTGATGGCATCCTCGACCAACGCACGAATCCCACCGAGAGTGCCTTAAGGTAAGTTACGGTTGTCTAATGGCCATTTATCATGTATCTAATGCGAGTCTGTTTATCCAGTCAATACTCGACATCGACGCTATTGTCCTTAGGAAAGGACAAGAAGTGGCGGTTAGCCGTACCAAGAAACCCTGAAGATGTCCAGATGCAAAAGTTTACGCTCTCTTTCGCTTCTATCACGTGATAACAGTAGCCTAAATAGGAAAGTTTAAGGGCTGTAGCTTCATTACACTATTTTTTGCGGACTTGCGGTAACTAGACTAACTATGATTAAGTGATCGCTTTTACTACTAATTTTACTAAAGTATAAAATGCTGACATTGCTGACATTACTGACATTACTGACATTGCTGACATTGCTGACATGCTGAAATGCTAAACAACCCTGACACCATACAGAACCCTGAAACCCTATTTGTAAGTTCGCCATGGTGAAGCAGGCGTCCAACCACGTAACCAAACGCTCGCTAAATCTTTCTTTAGGATTACAAATGGTGACAAAGCAGATCGGTGAGCTAAGTCTGCTGGGCAATCTGCTGGGCAATTAAATGTTATATAAGGCAATGGTAGAAATGTATTCGATATGTGTAATCAAATACACCTCATTATTAGTCGTTGATCTTGTGTCATGTCCGACTCGATCAAGGTCGCAATTATTATCAGCAGTACGCGCAAACCGCGTGTCGGCGACAGCGTGGCTAAGTTCGTTAAAGCCGTGATTGAGGAGCATGATACACTGGGAAAAATAGCGTTGTCTCTGGTAGACGTTGCCGACTACGGGCTCCCGGTGTACGACGAGGCTGTCATTCCTGCCATGGTGCCTGCCCAAGCCCAATTCGCTCACGAGCACAGCAAGGCTTGGAGCGCAAAAATTGCAGATTTCAGCGGATATGTCTTTGTCACGCCAGAGTACAACTGGGGCATCCCAGGCGCTCTCAAGAATGCCATCGATTATCTGTACCATGAATGGCAAGGAAAACCGGTGTTGATTGTCAGTTACGGCGTTCACGGCGGCAGTTTCGCATCAGACTCCCTCAAGCAGACGTTAGAGGGAATGAAGCTCATCGTTTGTCTGACACGTGTTATGCTGCCTTTTAGCGGAGGACGAGGTCCGGAACTTTTCGCTGCTATTAACGGCGGCGTTCTTGGAGATGAGACAAAGGCGTCATGGAGTGCGGATAAGAAAATGACAATAATAACTGGGTACGAAGAACTAAAGAAGCAGCTTATTGCTGCGGACGGCAGTGAACCTGATGGGGTCGAACCGACCGCTTGATACTGCTCCATGCGATGATATCCCATTGTCTGTCAGGTATTTGGTAGTCGGTAGATGGAAAGCAAATTTGTGAAGGATACGACCCGTTTCAATTTTCTTTTGTTAGTTATTAAAGAGCGAGTATAGTGGTGCATTGCACAGCACTCTGGCGTCCTATCCCAAAATGGACACCCTAGCCCTTATATAATTTGTAGGAATGAAGGCCGGATTTCGGCAGTTATAGCAATTGTCAGAATTTTATCAGGAATTTTAGAATTTACTCCTTATGCTACCCCATGGCCGTCTTCGCCAATTCAGTCGACACATTTCGCCCCTCAAATTTAATCAATTCTTCATGTCTACTATTAATCGCATCATTTGCCAACGCCTGAAGTCGCGCCAGAACACGTCTGAAGGTTCATTTGGGTGGTTTGATGGCTAGCGAGCTAAGCCGTAATGGAATTAGATGCATGGGGCTATGCCTGATGTGGTTTAGTTGACACCTAAAGCAGCGTTATACAATTGCGCACAGTTGCGTAGCACATGCACTCAAATGACATTTGCGTAGCGCCGCGCTTCCCCGGTTGGGACGTAACCCGAAACCTGACATCCGAATCCGGTTGACGCTCCGCTATGCTATGCAATGCAATGCAAGCTATATACTATCATCGGCGTGCTATATACTATCATAGTAAATAGAGCAAATATCAAAAATGCCCGCCAAAAGTTTCATAATATCAAAAGTGCCGAAAACCCTTAACCTAGACTTCCGGTACTTGAGATTGTATCGCAATTAATAAGCTCTGGCACTAACCTGCATTGGGTAAATCGGAGCTACATAAACTTCAGCACTAATCTACATTTTGTTAAATTATGAAAGCTAACCGTTAAGCCCCACAATTCTCCCATTCGTTACATCCCTAACCCTGAACCCTCCTGAAGCAACTTGATTATTTAACCCTGGCGCAAGCTGTGTATGGTGCAGGAGAGTAAGAACCGACCACCATGGTAGAAAGTGACAAATTCCATCAGCCCTAACCCGCGCATAAATGCATACCTATTGCGTATAAATGCCAGAAAGTAAGCATAAAATGGCTTAGGGTATTAGGGTTTTAGGGTCGTCGCGTGGTGGACTGCTACCAAAAGTTTAAGCTTTACCTCGGTTATGACATATTCGCGCAGTATTTTGCATTTGTGCGTCATGTGATAAGATTCAATTTTTACAGTTCTCGTAGTATAAGTGCCCCTCACAACCAGTAATTCTCAGCAGGCTTTGACTGTCATTTACAAAAAAATAGTAAAAATATTTTCCTAATGGCAAGTCTATTGAATGATATATTTTTTAAGAGGGTATCGATGGAATTGTTTGTTGTGATGGTCGTGGAAGTGGGTTGGGCAAGGGCGGTCGTCCCTTTCACTATACGCCACTAGAACGCATCGCGGCATACTTCAAGAAAAGTTTAAGTTAAAGTTAGAAATAAGTACCATCCGGTTCAACAAATTCATTGCCCAAATACAGAGGGTAAGGGTTTTCGGGCATTTTTGATATTTGCTCTAGTAAATATCATAATCTAACGGTCTCTCAGTGCAAACAAAATTCGACATTTAAATCGGGGCTAAGCTGCATTTGTACATGATAATATGAAGTCTCTGATCATTTCCACCCTCACTAACTAGTCCTCCTATCGGATGGTGTGTTCACCTTGTTCTGTATTTTTGTCCCCTCTTCCTCCTCATGCTCCTTTCTATATATCTTTTCCTTATCTATAAGTCGCAGGCTGCACCACCCCTGCAGTATCTAACTCACCATAACCTTAACCTTGGTACTTTCTACACAACGTCTAACACCTTCGGAGGATCTGTGCATGCCCAACTTGCTTGTGGCATCGACCGCTCGTCACACTTTTTCTCGCGATCCCGATGTCTTCCGTTCTGACCCTCTGCTTGTGAGGGCGTCCAGGTGGACGATGTGTGTTGGGTGGTCCAACGTGTGGTAAATCGTCATCCTGTGCCACGATTATCCCCCACGCCTGCTCGATATTGAGCTTAAGGCGATTCTTACGCGCTCGACTCTGCACCACCGGCCGGAATCCAAAAGAACTTGCACTGATGCCATGTCCTCGCGTCCAAGGCACCGGAGCCGCGAAGAGAACTGCAGTTCCGAAAGGAGAGAACGCCCCGAAAAGAAAGTCAAAAGATACACGAAAGTACCCGTCCAGACTGTGTCCAGCCTGTAGGACACTAGTCGTGATCAAGACCTCTACTTCCTCCACTGTGGACATCCGTGAATTCCTCGGGCATACGTTCAGTCGAAAGCATCGACCTTGAAACCTCTGAAACCCTGATTCTTGTACTTCCTGAGGTTGTTCACTAGGTCAAGTTATTGGAATAGAGAGCTCTCCTGATATCGCTTTTGCATGCTCGCCAAATGTGCTCGGCATCGTTTGTCTCTAGGAGATCAGGCTCGTGATCACCCAAACTTTTTTACAATCACAGCGGCGCCTTCTAGGTTGTAGACATTGCATATCCTCACACCACCTACATCCCACAAATTCCTTTGTGTGAAAAGTGCTTCCATGAATAGTGCCCGCTTTCGATAATTCTTTCCATCGAATTTAACGATCGTTGTGCTGCTCGATGTGGTCGCAATGCACCGCTTCGGACGATATGTCACATCCCGGCCACCAGGGCTCACAAATTATCAGTGGGGGTGGAGGACAGAACCGACGTCGACTCGGTCTCCAGATATTGAAGACCTACCTTGAGGTCCATTGGAATCAAAGGGACTAATCAGAGTTGCGGAAAATTCAATTTAACTAGTGAATCTTCTCTAGCCTTTCATTCGGGGCACAAATATGGTACAGTCACCCTTCCACCCACTACGCTAACCAAACAACATAGAACAATTTGGGTGGCACCGGAGGTCCAGGAAATGAGTGCCAGACCTGACTTACACGAGAACTTGAGGTTGACTGCCAAATATTTTAGGCGGCTTACTCGACACTTAGTAAGCTCTAGCAACCCCAAGCCATACTATTTAAGAATTTTCACAAATTTCTTCGGCGCTTATGTTGTTCGCAATTTTGCAGGAGAAACGTTAGCCGATAAATTAAGCTACCCCCACAATAACTTTCGGATGTTTTTCGGAAAATTTTCTCATAGGCTTGAGCATACTGTGCTTGATACGGGACCGATACATACACATTTAGTTGAAACCGTTGAGATTAGGTATTGCCTCGGTACAGCTTCGGAAAAACAGCTGAATTCACTGCCCCACCACCCCACATTTTCTCCAATCTCTCCGGAAAATCTCACCACATAGTAGACCAAATATGTTACTTTATGCCATCGTGAAAGCTGATGCCAGCCCCACACTCTTATTCGGGTGTTCTTCGGAAAATCGCCCTACAGACTTAAAATTGGACAGAGTTTACCAAAAGTCATACTTTTTGAGCGGAGATGTCATCCTGTACACTTTTAAAATTTATTTCGATGACACATTAAGGACCATTGAGATCTTCGCTCGGTACAGCTTCGGAACCACTAGCATTCAGAAGCACATCACCCCACACTTCTCCAGATCAGATATGTATGGCATAGTTGGCTGCTTATCGTGCGACATCACATTGTAAGCCTTGGGATTTACAATTAGTGCCAACGAATATCATCATGGATAGCATTGCGTCTCGAAAGGAGAGCGTTATTGACGAGAAACAGGAAACCAATGCCGTGGAAGATGTAAACGCGTACATCGTGAAAGCCGATGACAGGACATTTTCTCAAGTCGCTAATCCTTTCCTAGTGTTTGCGATGATGGTATTTGGAGCTTCAACTCTTCTCTTTGGATTTGATAACAATGTCATATCTCCTATTGCTGCACTGGAACCTTTTGTATGTTTTCGTTTTATGATGCCGGAACACCGCATTAGGGACTAATCTCTCTCAGGTACGTAAATATCAGGGGTTCAACTGGTCAACGGGCACATATGCGTTCACTGCACGTAACCAAGACTTGTTATTTTCCCTCCCTCTAGTCGGAACAATATTTGGTGCATGGTCAGCATCACCCATTCAAAGGAAGTTTGGTAGGAAATGGTCGGTCATAGGATGTTACACTGTCTCGATAGGTGGAGTTTTTCTTCAGCTATTTGCCAAAAACCTTGCTATGTTTGTGATCGGACGTACCTGGAATGGAGTTGGTTACGGATGTGCCATGGCAATCTCACCACTATATCTATCTGAAATTGTTCCCGCATCTTTGCGAGGGCGTGCGGTCTCGTCGCAGAATATATTCACAGTTTTCTCAGGTGTCATAGCGACTATTGTGGTAAACTGTACATCGACAATGGATGGCGACAAGTCGTATATGATTCCACTCGCTGTTCAAAGCGCACTTCCTATCGTACTTATTCCGTTCACTATTATGCTTCCAGAGTCCCCCGTTTGGTTGGTTTCTCAGGGAAAGGTTGAGCAGGCCCGCAAAAACCTGCGTGCTATACGAGGCTTCAGTGACGCGGAGGTGGATGAAGAGCTTAGTCTTATTGAAGAATCGGAACTGCGTGAGCGGGAAATCGGCAAAGACGCTAAATTCTGGGAGTTATTTGATCGTCAAAACCTGAAGCGTACAGTGACCGCTTCCAGCCTTTTCTCTTTGAATCAAATATCCGGAATTGTCCTCTCTACAACATATGCTACAATATTTCTTGAGCAAATTGGGGTGGGCAATCCATTTCAACTTACTGTGGCTGCGTCATGTTGTCAGCTTGCTGGTGCCATTATTGGCCCTTTTGTTGTCGACTCTGCCGGCCGTCGACCTGTTGCTCTAATAGGCATGACAATACTTACGATAATCGATTTCATAGCCGGCGGCCTGGCTTTTGCAGAGAATGGTCGACATTCGTTTGCACTTGCCATTGCTGTTTTGTCATTTTTGTTTAATGTCGTATGGACCGCTTCATTTTATGCACTTTCAATGCTTATTCCATCCGAGGTTGCGAATGTACGACTTCGAAATCACACAATGTCCTACACCGTGGGATGGTGCCAGACAACGGCAGTTATCACAACGTTTGCAGTACCTCAGATCACCAGTGCTGGAGCTGGTAACCTAGGTGCGAAAGCCTATCTTATTTTTGGTGGATGCATGGTGTGCATTCTTATATTCACCTTTTTCATGATTCCTGAGACTAAGGGGTTAAATTTCCTTCAGATTGATGAGATGTATGAGCTTGGGGTTCCAGCATGGAAATGGAGAGCCAAGACAATTGCTTCAGACAATCAGATGATTGAAACCGGAGAAAATGAAGATGAGAAGGAAAGTAAACAAGTGTGAAGTATCGAGAATTTCATTACAATAGAGATTACACGTATGTGTTGCGACCAAACTAGACTTCAGTTGCAGCATAGCAAAGCGGCCACAATTTCTCGGGCGCGAATGGCCAACGCTTAATATCTTTTATGATCATAGATGTAATGTGCGTAGGCACTAACGTAATCGGCAAGCGAGTGGATAGTCCCAGCGAATCGTCGGCTCTTTCGCTCGCGGTTGATGCCTATAAGAAAGAGAAACTTGCCAGTATTAAAGTATGGCTGCCTTATTCTACCCTTCACCTGTCGACTGCAGGGGGCCCGGGTAGGGCCTATTCTATCCCAGCGACGCGAAAGCTCACTCGGACAGAAGAGGACATGCTTCTAGAAAGGGCCCTTCAATGGATAGGCGCGGGCTTCCGCTAAGAGTGGCCGAAGTTCGAAAGATGGCGGACTTGCTTCTAGCTAAACGGTGAAGTCTACTTCGCAGAAGTACTTTTGAAGTCGGAGAGAAATGGGCGCGCAACACTATAAGTAGACATCCGGAATTGAAATGAAAGTACTCTCGACGATATGACCATCAACGAGCGAAAAGCGAAGATCTTGAAATCATTACGAAGTGGTTCAATCTTGTCCCGGAGACAGTTCAGGAGTACGGGATCGCTGACGAAGAAGTGTACTTGTGACGAAACTGGATTCCAACAGCCCCATCGATCGTTTCGGTACCAAGCCAATTACTACGGCCTGTAATTGTAATTCTTGCACTTGAAACAAGCGCTCAGGCTCTGCGGCCATCGCAGGACAGAACATCTAAGGCCGTGATCAAGACCGCCGGGTAAGAGTTACTCTGCGTGGGTCTAATCATCACGATCGCGGGTCTCAGACAACCTTATGCGGCCGGGTAACCTACCCGGGTTACGGTGGACGTTCCGAGCGATGACTGCAAAATGTTAGTCGTGCGCTTCAGCCGCGATGTGCCTTCTCAGGGTTGCAATCATAATCATCTTTTCATGGTTTTCGTCTGAGCCATTTATATCCTTATTATGTCGGAGTTCTCGCTTTCTTTGTCACCTTTTTTCCCTCTTTGCCAATAACTGCAGTTTGTAATGTACGAATCCTCCGAGTCGTCGATTGCTTCCACAGGACGGCAACCACATACAGAAAACCGTACAAGAAATCGACAACGGTATGTCCGAATTGGGAATAACATAATAGACTTGTTATTTGCAGTAATACATTAATTCACTGGCTGATGATTTCTAGGGATGTGTTTCACTTTTGATAAAAAGCTTGACGATGCCAGATCATTATGGTTAACATAGACAGAAATTGAATTCACTCTACCAATAATACTTCAACCGAGGCACAGTTAAGTCAAACACATTCTCAGGATCATATTTCTTTTTCAGTGCAAGGATCTCCTGGCCATGAGAGCGGAATAACCTGCTCAGTGCACCCGGCTGACGCGGCTCCTCCAGGAAGTCCAGAGGTATGTATGCGCTGGGAAGGACATTGCCGGCATCCAATTGCTGAACCTCGCTCCAAAGATCGACTGCCCATTGTTCTGATCCTTTCCTGTCTTCTTCGGCTGTCGCATACCCCAGAATTTCCAGCATGAAGTGAGGCTCTCTTGCTGCGAAGACGGATTCGTTGTTGGGAGCTGCAGAAGGACCTCTCAACTGATGAATTGAGAACATGGTTGCCGGGTCAGATGGCATCTTTGCCAGGTTGCGTCCAATAATTTCCACCACATCCGGGGTCATTTGGTGCAAATTGTGTGTGCGACTGGACCCATAAACGCTCAATGGGACGAGGGCTCCATTTCCGGCAAGCCAGTCTGGAACGGTGGTGAGCGCCACTGTATTCATGAGTGCAGGGCCCAAAGCCGCAATCTTTTCGCACCAGCGCTGGCCCTGTTCGATGTCGTCTGAGCTCCACATGAAACTGACCGCAAACATTCTTCCCTGCGGTGCATTGAACGCCATTTGTTGGATAGTCAACTGTAATGGAACACCATCACTCAGGAGTTTTTGGTATGCAGCATTAAATTGCGTTAACGTCTTGCTGATATCCTGAGAATCATACACTATGACTCCCGCAAGAATCTGCGGCGATGTTTAGCCTCGCAACTCCATTACTTTTGAACTGAGATAGGAAGAGCAAGGGGCTGACTTACACTTTCGAGAGGATATACCTTGATTGCGAGGTCGACAATGACTCCAAACACTCCTCCCGCACCACGGATGCCTTTCAATAGGCTGTCATCTGCTTCGACTATGGCACCATTGGCATTGACGATGGTGGCGCTGATGATCTGATCTACTCCCAGTCCCCAGCGTGCTGAAAAGGGACCATATCCTCCATACGTTGCCCATCCCACGTAGCCTGGTGATGGAATAGTAGCCGTTGGTGTTGCGAGTCCTTCCTGCCATAACTTTGTGGCTAGCTCTTGCTGCAGGATACCTCCCTGTACGGTAGCTGACTGGCGATCAGCAGCAACCTTGACCGACGTTAGGGCTCGCATGTCGATAGCCAAGGCTCCCTCGGCTATTGCTCGACCTTGGAGGTTGTGTCCACCCGTCCGGATGGTAAATTTGATTCCGCTTGACTTGGCATATCTTATCACGGCGCTCACATCCGCGGCCGACTGTGGATGAACGATCGCGAGTGGATTATCCTGACGGGCAAGATTCCACACCTTACTAATTGAGGGATAATCTGGAGAGGACGGTGGGGTGTATTTGATGCTTGGATAGTCCTTGAGAAAGGTCTCCAGGGCGGTTAACTGGGAGTCTGCCATAGTTTGAAAATAATTGGAAAAAGAAGTGGTGAGTCCACAGTGTTGTTCGCAGGTTTACTTGTGGAGGAGCAAGCAAATGATACACCGTGCTATTATTTATAACTTTTAAAGATCTTTGTGGTTGCGAAAAAAAAAACCGAAACTTATGATCGATAGAGTCTGTTGAGTTCCACCGCTCCACGCCGAATGTATCCGAACCCTAATCGGCCCAATTAGACGAAGGAAAATACATATTCCCAGAGCTAAGTACCGGAGTTCCCTGAACATGGTGCTTTTGGCTCGCCTCGGCATATAGTTCACCCGGCCGACTGCGGCTCATTACTATGGAATTCGCTCCGTGTGTCAACCCCCTGAAACTGATGTACTTTTCTATAAAGACTTAATATCCGATTTCTGCGGAGTCGGAGTTTAACCGGGATATCATGGGGCAACTACCAACCATGCCTTTTTTGGATTTTTGGGAATTCTGAGGAATCGGGTAATTGCCCCATGATTTCCCTTCTTTTAGACAGGGGTAGGTTTGCTAGAGCCGTGTGCCTGTAGATCCATACTCTAGAGAGTATAGTTGAATGACTGTATTTTCACACGTGCTGATGTAATCATCAGTTCTTTTGCTTCATTTATGTTTTAATTAACTATCCACGGATATGACTAATCAAAGATTGCCTTACGTCATCAGCGTTACGCAGCAGTGATGCCCCTTAAATTTTTGTGATGCAAAATGATCTCATGTATCCGCCGTAATGTCTAGCGGATATATCCATGCCGATGGCACCAATCTATCGATACCTTGCACGTAATGCTGTTCTTACAGGTTTACGTGAGAGATAAGCCCAGTTGCCTTCATGGTGATTCTGTCAGCAAGATCGATCGCCCCCGACACCAGCCTGGTTACGATGGATGGCACAAGATGCTGCTGCCTATGATCGGACGATAGCGATGTACCCTGGCTACGGTGCATCGGAATATGTCGCCGAGCGATGACGGCATATATGTTAAATTTAGTCATGACCGTCAGCACTGTGTGAACCCCGCGCGCTTCAGCCTCCTCATTCCAGCACATCAACTCGTATCCCCGAACCTAATTTAATGGCTTAACCGTTGAATCTTTTTATGAACTAATAACGTAACTCCCAAACGAACGTTCCACTTTCCAAGACGTCGCGGCCAACCACCAGAATTTGCCTAACCAGAACAGCATAAATTACTTAAGATTATTTACAGGCGTCTTCTTTAGGCATTTCTACTTCAATCTGGCATGTGCGCGCATTATGTCCTGTCTCGCCGCAGTTGCCACACCGCCGCACGCGCGGCTCTCGACCCCCTCCCTCCACACCCTCTTCGATCTCCTGCGTATCTGCGCCCACTGGCTCTATCAAGCTCGTAGCTTCTTCTACGCTAAGGGTCCCTCCTTGGTAGGGCTGTTCACGATACGATATCGGCGATGTTTGGGCAAATCGGCAATCGGCATCGTCGACCGTAATGTCTGCCGATAATTATCGTCTACCGTATCGGCAGACGTGGCAAGCTTGA
>PPJW02000103.1:0-28025 GCA_003705905.2 Lipomyces sp. NRRL Y-11553 | reverse complement strand
GTTCACGAACAGGCCGGCATTGTCCGGAGGCTGGCCTTCGTAGGAAGCCGTGATGATGACAACGGGCTCGTTAGGCGGTACATCCCGATACGCTGCATCCAGAGGATCAACAACTCTTGCCTCGAATCCATGCGAAGACGCATCCTGCGCCAGACGGTGAGCAAGGCCCTCGCAGGTGCCACTGTTGGAGCCAAAGTAGATGCTGAACGGCTTCGCATTGCCCTTCTTGGCCGCACCAGCTGCAGGCGCACTGGTCTTGATATTGGGAGGCTCGAAGCCTGAGAGGCGGTGCTCCAGAGTGGTGGGTGTTAGACCGTGCCGGAGGCTGCAGCGCATGTAGAAGTCCTTGGGCTTGACGGTCAGAGTCTGTTTGATGTGCAACTGGTAGTTGGGGTTGTCCATGCGGAAGTTGAAGTTCTGCAGGAGCATGGCCATGACCAGGAGGGCCTCCTGCCAGGCGAAAGGACGGCCGATACAAGCACGCGCGCCATTGCCGAAGGGTTTCCAGCAGTTGGGGAAGTTCTTGTTGAGCATGTCGAAGTTTTCGTCCAGCATTCGCTCAGGCTTGAACTGGTCGGCGTCGTCGCCGTACACAGCCATGTCCGTTTGCGCCTTGGCGAGAAGGATGGCGATGGGCTGATCCTTAGGAACCTTGTATCTGCCTCCAATGATCTCGTCCTGGATAGGCGCCACAGAAAACAGCGCGATTGTAGGCGATTGACGAAGAGTCTCCCTAAGGACCTGCCGCAATGTCAGTCATCATAAGCCGGAGTAAGGGAAAAGTAAGGAAAATGGTGCAGACTTACAGCAGCGATATACTTCAACTGGCTGAGGTGCTCGATCTTGATCGGGCCGGTGCCAACCACCTCGTCGACCTCGTCCTGTGCCTTTCGGTAGGTTTCAGGGTGCTTCAGCAAGAGGTAGAAAGCAAACGACAACAGACCAGAGGTGGTCTCGTGGCCTGCAATGAGGAAGGTAATGAGATTGTCTGTGATACTGGAGTCCGTCATATGATGGCCAGTCTTGGGATCAGTGCCGTTCAGCATGGCTGCCAGGAGATCCTTCCGGTCGCTAGGGGCCTCCTTCCTCGCCTTCAGGACCTCGTCGGCAGTCTTCCTCATCAGGTCGATGTTCTCGAAGTACTTGTGGGTATTGTCCCGGTATAATATGGAAGTGAACGGCGGTCGCCGGCTACGCAACCCAGACTCGATCAGGAAACTGCCCATAGCCTCGATGAAGGGGTGCATCTCGTCATGGTAGAACGAGTTGAAGCGGTAGCCCATGGCGCAGAGGGCAAGGGTGTCAAGCGTCAGGCGGGTGAAGTCGTGCGTGACCATGATGGGGACCGAGGGGCCGTGGCGGGCCCATTTCATGGCTAGCTGGCCTGCAATGTCGTGCATCTCGTCGAACATGCCTGCGATGGACATTGGGCCGAAGGCAGGCATGAGAACTCGGTGTGCAATGCCCCAGTTGGGTTCATCCATCTTGGCCTAACAGGTCGTTAGTAACGATAGGAGAAGATACATGGAGTCTAAATTCATCCACGGATCCAGCAATTCTGCCTCTGGACACTTGGACGGGAAAGAAAAGAGAGGAATAGGCAAAATCCAAGGAGGACGAATATCCATACCGTAAAGAGACCATCGTGCACACCATTTCTGACTTCCTGTTCAATCCGTTCATTAAGTACCACGAATTAACGCATAATACTTTGGAAAAAGTGTAGGACATACCTTAAGGGCTGAGTTAACTGTCTTGGTGAAGCGCTTCTCGTCGCACAATTCATTGACGAGCTCCCAGGACGAACACATAACGAGAGTTCTACTTCCAAAGTTTAGCTTGAAGATTGGGCCTTTTCAAAGGAAGAATTTAGTTAGCTAAAAAAGAGAAAGCGATTTGAAGAGCCTCAGATATTGGCACGGAACAACTCACCATACTGGTCGGCCAGGTTAAGGAAGGACTTGAGAGGGATCTCAGAGTCAATGGCGCCAATATTTCCCAGGAAGGGCAGGCCCGCGGGGCCGGGGATTTCCTCAGTTCCATCTATTGTCATCTTTATTTCTTGGTTAATTCTTTTCTGCTCTTTTGTTTCCTTTCGTTTCGCAGGAGTTCTCAGTGTAGGAACAATTCTTAGAGCTATAATGACCGGATTACTACAAACACCTTGCGGGAGTGGTCGAGTCCTAATTGCTTTCGAGAACCGTGGATATTTAAGGCCTTGGGCTGAGGAATTTTCATGGACTGCTTTAGCATGTGCTACGTAAGAGTTACGCATACCTATGTCTATTGTAGTGAGCGGTGGGATACCTTTAAACTTCATCAAGAGCCGGCAGGGCCGTATTCAAGTACCTCGCCGGCGTACAGTCCTCCATTTTCGTTCAAGGAAGGGGTGTTTTACCGCCGTCCCGGTCCTATTACAGTAAGGTTCCTAGTAGTCTTTGGCAGAGGTCGGCATCGGGTTGCGAAATGGCTCAGCACGGCGTCTCGGTGGTATGTGAGCGGAAAATCCGGTAAGCGAGCGGGCTGAAATAAGCTTATTCTGGGGAAACTGACGTCAGCACGGAAGTCGGACCTGACACGCACCGACTTTCTCCGTTCCCGCCGATGTTAGATACAGTATTGAGAAACTGATCTAGGAAGTGTATATTAATTATTTACGGTAGTTACCGTCAAGATTCATATTATTCAGAAACTTAATCGCAAAACCGAGAGTCCGAGAACCTAATCGCAAAGTAATCGTATGGTCTACCAAAAATAGCTTATAGCAATCTTATAGTAACCCGAATTCGTAATTAGGTATGGCGGGAATAAAATTTACCCTGACCACGCTTGAAACACGGTCTCTTATTAAAACACACAACCAGTAGATCTTACCTGGATGTGTTAAAATATGGATCCTCCGACGCGCAACCACGCCGAAAGGATGCGGTTAATTATTTATTATTGACTGATGCTTACGAAGGAGAGGAGCCGATGGCTTGACGGCGCCCAATCCAGCGTCCTCAGGGTGGACATTTTAGAGCATATAATGGAAGTAACGCCCATGAGTGTACGATTTTTTGCGAATAATTCAACCTCAGCATTTGTATAGTTAATCGTAAGGCTTTACATGTACTCGTCATATCGTATCCAACTTACTGATGACAATTTCGTCCTCGAATTAAGTCAAGGGCAAATGTCCAAATACCACTGAAACATTTTGACATTGGCAAATTACCGCTGTTTGGTACCGTACCTTCTCGAGCCGCACGGTTGCTCTTTTTTGCCCGGACCATCTAACACTCTAAGACTCCGAAGTCCTAATACGCCTCAACCATTTCCGGCCGTCATTCCTTTCTTTCCCTAAGGGCTCTTTGCAGGTAGCAGCGTTATCCCCAGCTGTTTGTGGCATCGACTGCATGTAACTTTTTACTAGGCATGCCGATATGTTCGGTTCTAGTCCTCGTCTTGTGGGCCGACCGGTCCGACTTTCGGTAAATTGTTGTTTTACCCACTCATCATCGTGTCTGCGTACCCGGCGGCCACGATCTGGATCATGTGCTGCATCGCCTACTTCTTCTTCGGTATTGGCGCGATGCTTTGTCTTCGGCTCGGTTACCACTAGCTGCCGAGTTCATGCCCAGGCGGTCCTCGAGCGCCTTGCATCAATAACTTTGTGCGGAACATGTTCTCGCGCACTGGCGCCATAGTCATTCAGCCACTCATCATTTAAGTGATCAACGCCATGGGTAGTGGCTGGATGTGCAACATGGTCGGCCTGTTCGCATTGGTGGCGGTCAAGAAGTGGGGCCTGCCGTGGAGGGTGAGTATGGACAAGTTCGAGCCACCAAAAGGAGTGATGCTGTCGAAGGACGATGGAAGTCACAGAATTAATGAAATCGAGTAATTTGCTTAGACTCCTATATTCAATGACTCACTAGCCTGATATCCACAAATTGCACTAGATGACAAATTGCACTAGACGTGTGTCGACAGGACGAGAACAATTTTGTTCAATTAAAAGCCGTCGTTTTGCGTCTTTTGCATCAATTCCGCCTAATTTAATTTACAACCGCGGTAGACCAATTAATAAAACTGTAGCGTAGAGCTTTAAGGCAGAATTACGGCAAATGCAATAGTTATACGTAATGTCATCACAGGAGAGCAATTGCGCAAATGTTGAGCTTTAATCTGGTCAAGTCATAAACCATAATATTTCTTTCGGAATGATTCAAATTTCACGCCTCTGCAAGTATTCAGGGCGCCAAAAATTCTGCAGGTACGGGACTTGACGCAGATTTTGTGCGTACGACAGCCACAAAAGTTGACTGAGCGCAGTTTAGAATTGCAACAGAATACGGGGGCGCAAGCATCGCTTATGCCCGCCCGAAAAAAGGGCAGAAAGAAGCGCTACCTTTACACATTTCCGATGTCCATGAACGGACAAAAGGCGACCGTTAACTTCATTCTTATCTTCAATTCTCACTTCAACTAATATTTTTTTGCATCTCTGCGGCGCACGATCCCCTACGAAATCCACTTTTCCTCTACTAGCAATTTCTTCACGTCCTCCATGGTACTTTCCAAGGCCTGAATTTCTTTTTCACTCCATTCTCTCGTACTTGGAATATAATGCACGGAAATCCAAGCGATCAAGTCATCACCTTGATACAGCGGAGTTAACATTTGCGCCTTGACGCCATAGACGCCCATTAGAGCCTTTGGTGGGGGAACTTCCGCATTTGCACAGTCACCCTGCACAAGAGTCCTATGACTAGTCTCTAGCCATTGTACTGTCTTCAAAGCGCGCTGGTTGAGGGAAGGATCTAGCTTTAGTGGCTTTACACCGGGTGCACACGCCTCAGCACAAACCATATCGACATGACAATTTCTTTCGGGCAAGTCAAGCCGAAATGTAGTCCGACTGGCGTGACATGATTCCAATAAATTCGCCAACGCAGTGTCGATCTTGGCGAGGGTGGGGTCATTTCGAAGAAGTCTGCCCCAGCCATGGATTGGGACATTGATGCCAACCATCCTCATTGCTTTCCACAATGTCACACAAATACTGTCATAAATCGGCTTGCCGAGTTCTTCTTCCATCTCATCTATAACTAGCGCCACAGGCCAGTTCGTGCACGCAACAACGATACACTCAGCCTCAGGTGAATCAGCTTCGCGAAGAAGATCCTTGATTGTTGACAGAGGTGTATTCGCAAATGCGACATTTGCTCGCTCATTCATTTGAGAAGTCTTCACGACATCATATCCCAAGCCCTTATAAAAATTTACTAACCCCTGCGTAGGACCATCAACGTACGGACCGGCCATTGCGAAACGCTTCACACCATATTTCTCAAGCACCTCAATTTGGGCGAGAGTGGAAGTCGATGCAGGTAAACCTGTTGCCGTCTCCATCTCGACTGCCAAAGTAACGTCTGCCTGCAACCCCTGTCCGCTCCAGCTGCCCGATGTTCCGTTCCAGAGGATGGCATCCAGATCAGCGTCGTTCAATAAGACTGCGCTCGCAACCATTTTATCTGTCTTAAATTGTCCAATGCTCTTTTCATCCGTATCCAGTGTCTGGACTATAACTCTACCAAAGTGGAATGAAATACGGTCACCAATTTGACTTGCCATTGAGACAGTTATTGGTTCAAGAGCCGTGTTAGAAGAAGGGACGATGAAGCCAACCTTCTTAAGGTCACGCAGGCTATTCACTCCTTTCATCGACTTCGTTAACGACATTTTTGATCTGGATAAGTTTCAGTTAGTACAGGTCATATATAAAATTTCGCCAACTCACTTCTATTGAAGATTATGAACAATACGATCGAATTATGCTATACACTAGAAGTTTCCAACGAGAAACAGGACCCCGAGGTTTCTTTCTCCCGGTTCCAAGACCCTAACCCTACATCGGGATAGATAAGCGTCGCCTCCGGTGCGGTAGAGTCCAAAAGTCATGGACATTTATTTTTCAGAATATGCCATTAGTTTCGAGTTTATTCCATCGAGATATCTCCAAATCCTTTGTGAAAGATCTAAGTCTTAGCCGGCAAGATCCAACAGGCTTGTACGGAACGCTGCAATGCCTTCGGGTCCAACGCCTGAGAAGTTGTCGCAGGAGTGAGATCAAATAATGGCTCAGTTTTGTCAACTTCTAGAGTAAAAAATCCTGCAATCCCCTCGTTAGGAATAGCCAGGGGCTCCGGGCACAGAAGGTTCAATGCACGTGAGTCTTCTACCAGGGTCGCGTGGTGAGCCCCGCCACTAGCCACATGCGGCTGGTGGTGGGTAAATTTGGTACGATTCGGCTTTAAGTTCAACCAATTTAACATTAACAGCGAGGTAGTTTAGTTAACTTTGAAGAAAACTGGGCGACCGCTATTTATTCTTAGAGATCTCTTTGCTCCGGTCCAATTGTTAGTGGACTGACTGTCCACAACTATAGTTGGAAACCCCAGCAGTAAAACGAATGGAAATCATATGCATTTTCGCCTAGTTGCAGATATCAATGGGAGTTTCGAGGGCCAAAACTGCGGTGTGCGGCTGGCCACGGCACCACAAGATTTAAGGTCACCCGGCACCAAACCTCGCATATCTTACTCCGAGAACATTATTATTAGCCGCATTCGTTAGCACTAGATTACGTAAAAGCTGGGTCTATTTTGGCAGTTCAATAATCTTTCAGCAAATGGACTGTACGCAGGAACCGTACAGATCTCACCAATAACCTGAGAGTGGGGTGACCTGGAGCTATCTTCGTACTTCATCTTAAACAACCAGACAACCATTTGTCTGCAACTCGCAAAGGACAGGTGTCTTATGGAGGTATATGCCTCGATATGGCACGAATATACAGAAGGAATGTTGCCGACATTCGCAGTTCGGAATATCCTGCTCTCAGCGATGGTAAGTGTACATTTGCGGACTGCAAGATTTAGTTCATATTCATATACCCTTAGATATGACCTATCTCGACCACGCCGGCACGACTTTGTACGCAAAATCTCTCATGCATCGGTTCTCCAACGACATGACAAAAGAAGTGTTCGGAAATCCACATTCAGCGTCCCCATCATCAATGCTGTCAACTCAACGGGTGGACAATGTAAGGTTAAAAATCCTGAGATTTTTTAAGGCAGATCCAGAACACTTTGATGTCGTCTTCGTCGCAAACGCAACCGCGGCCGTCAAGTTAGTGCTAGATGCTTTCCGTGATGTCGAGCCACCCGGATTTTGGTACGGGTACCACGGGGATGCTCATACTAGTCTTGTTGGTTTACGCCAACATGCCATTGAATCGAAGTGCTTTGAATCGGATCAGTCTGTTGACTGTTGGCTAAAGGAGCCAACAAATGAACAGAGCCATTCACCTTCACCTGCGATTGGCTTGTTCGCTTATCCGGCTCAGTCCAATATGAACGGTCACCGCTTGCCACTGGATTGGGCCCACAGGATTCGGAAATCGTCTCATGCAGCACATCAGAAGATGTACATTCTCCTCGACGCGGCCGCCTATGTCACGACATGTCAACTTGATCTGAGTGACGTTGAATCCGCGCCTGATTTTATTGCTCTCAGTTTTTACAAGATATTTGGTTTCCCGGACCTTGGGGCGCTGATTGTCCGCAAGTCGGCAAGTGACATCCTTCGATGTCGACGTTACTTTGGCGGAGGAACGGTTGAGATGGTCACGACAATAGAAACGGCTTGGCATGCAAAGAAACAGCAAACACTGCACGACCAATTGGAAGACGGCACGCTGCCATTCCACTCTATCATCGCATTAGGCCATGCTTTCCACATTCATGAGGAACTTTATGGATCCATGGATAACATATCTCGACATACGTGCTCGCTAGCCTTGGACCTCTACAACAGACTGATATCATTGCGGCATGGAAACGGTCAACCGGTCTGTGAGATATACAAAGATCCAAATTCTCAATATGGAAATTCGAAGACGCAGGGGCCAACTATTGCATTGAACATTCGCAACGCACAAGGAGGCTGGATTGGAAAATCCGAGGTGGAAACTTTGGCCATTGCCCGCAATATCCATCTCAGAACCGGCGGTGTCTGTAACCCTGGAGGAATAGCAACCTTTTGTCATCTTGACTACTGGGAAATGAGACGCAATTTTTGTGAAGGTGTCCGATGTGGGAACGACATTGACGTCCTCGGTGGCAAGCCGACCGGCATAGTCCGCATCAGTCTTGGTGCAATGAGCAGCCAAGAAGACGTAAACAAGTTTGTCAAATTTGTGGACGAGGTATTCGTCGAAAAACAGCAGTCGCTATTGCCTTCGTGCGTGCTACAACCAATCTCGTCGGCCGAGTCCGAAGCAACTGTTGAACGGATTCAGATATTTCCAGTCATGGGATGTTCAGGCTGGCAAGTGCCACAGAGTTTCGACTGGGAGATTAGAGACACATTCCTACAATATGATTGGGAATGGTGCATCATTAGGAATGGAGATACAACTCCATTGGATCACCCTGACATGCAAAATATTAGACCTCAACTTGACCTTGAGAAAGGTATACTGAAGCTCACTGGTTCCAAAGTTTCCGATTCCTCAAGCGATCTTCCGACATCTGAATACCATCAAGAAATCACAATTTCATTGTGGGATGATCCATCAAATTCCACCCAGGCCATTTCGAGTACGAATTGTCCCCTTTTAGAACCATATGATTCCGAGATTGTAACCAGCTTCGTCACTGCCGTTTTGGGAATTCCCAGTACCCTAGCTAGATTTAGCAATACCCAGAGGTTCCATGAAAATGATGCGTCATCGACCATTTTGCCTCTTCCACGTGAGCGGGCACTAACACTGTCAGCAGTTGGTCAACAACGTGAGCCACAAGCAAACATTATCTTGTCGGGCTCTTCGCGGTGGAAACACCAGCGATACATCCGCATAGGACAGCACTACTTCGAGATAATACAATCCCTGTCAAGCCAGACGTCAGATGAGCCCCGACTGGTTCACCTGCCCAACATATATGACCGCTCATTAGCTGCTCAAAACCCCAGCGTGCACTCTGGTGACTATGTGAAAACATTCTCGGCTGATGATGCGTTGAATGACTCTGCTCTTCGTGCCTGCATTGCATCCAGGTCTGCTGGCCAGCATCTTTGCCCGGTGTTCAACTGTACAAGTAACTTTTTAATGGCGGAAGACCTGGTCGCACACTTGCGTCAGCATGGGGGCATATCCATGCTCAAGGCAACACCGAAGCGCCTTCGACGATGGAAAATGTTGTTTACAGGGAAGATGCAATAATGCGTGAGAAACATCACGTGATTGGGATGGGATGCGGGCAAGGCATTGCACTCGACAGCTAGTTAGCCTAAGCAAGTTGCTACGGATAATTTGCTGCCCTATAAAGGAAATGTGGAGTGTTGACACTCAATATAGCACGATGCATGAATGGAATTTAGGGATCGGCACGGATACACGGATAACGGATATATCTGCGGATATCCGTGAAAAATTGCGTATACGGATAGACATTAGACGGATACGGATACGTATACGTATACGTATACGGATAGAGCAATCTTGATTAGTCATATCCGTGGATATCCGCGGATATCCGTTTACTATAAATTAAAATTACTCATAAAGCACATGAATGAAGGCATTGGATCGAATTATTGTAAGAGAGGTGTTTAATCTTTCTGTTGTGCCCGAAATAGATAGTCATAATGAGCAACGTAAGTTTACGCAATGTGCTTGGATTGCAACGGCACAGAATGAATGGGGAGACTATGAGGCTTTTGACGCTGCTAAAGAACTCATATATGCCGGAATAGTCAGTTTGTATTTTTTTTCTGTTCTTTTCATGTAATAATTATTATGTTCATGCCTTAATTATTATTTATCCATTTTTTATCTTTTAAGCCTTATTATTATTAGCATGCTTGTCTCATATTTCGTATTTAATACAAACGCTTGTTTCATATTTCGTATTTAATTACAAATTATATTGGATAACTTAAGTAAATTTTAATTCTTGTCGTCCAGATACGGCAGTCGTTAGTCGATCAGAGCAATCGTAGAATCGGGCACGAAATATAGAAAACGTATCAATAACAAGTTAACAACAGCTTATGTTGCCTGCATGTAAGCTGATCTTTTACATATCTGAGAGCCGCTAATACCGGCGCATTTGCAGAGCAATGTGACTGGGGTTAGGAATGTCGGTGGCCTGATTGACCTTAAAAGATTATACGACAGTCTTTTACACTCGTAACCTCCAAAAATAAGTTTTTAACCCATATCTCACATTAGTGATGGTGTAATATCTTTTATTCATATTCTCGCCATCCTGCGAAAATATGCGCGGATATCCGTGGATATCCGTAAATATCACGGATACGGATACGGATAAAGCCCATTTCTTACGGATACGGATACGGATACGGATACGGATAACTATTTGTTCCCTGGATACGGATACGGATGCGGATACCGAAAAAATCCTTATCCGTGCCGAGCCCAGTCAACAGCGTGTATTTAGCACACAAATATTTGACGACTCGTACAAGCACCTGGGACATAAGGCAGGCAATATGTAAACTGATACTAAATATTGTCGTCACCGGCTGTCCCTGGTATTATTCACATAGCTGTAAAAGCACCCAGGGAGTTCGCCCGCGACGCGTTTGTAGGACGGCGATGAAGTTATCGTCTGGAACCAACTTGAGCGGCCAGGATTTGCCAAGTATGGGGTCCCCAATCTGCCAATCGTGTAGGTCACAACAGATATACGGCTAAATCAAGTCACCCGCATTTCAGCTGAGAGCAAATCATCGGCAACATTTCTTTCACAAATAGTTCAACACATGCCGTTATTTGCGTTGCTGGACGCCAAAATTGTTAATTGTCCTGATGAATTTGAAAAATTTTTATTGCTAACGGTGCTCAATCACCCACTTGCCAAGGCTCTCATACCACTGGATGACGCTCCCGATCAAGAATGCCCAGGAGCCCCAGAACGTGGCCAGCGCGGACTGGTATTGTGTTCCTGTGTTAGCAAAGGCCGGGCCGAGGGCACCACATAACTGCCAAAGTGTTAGAAATTTGTATGCACCTAAAAAATGAACAAGTATGTCTGTGGGTCAAATGGCAACGTACAGTGAATCCAAAGGCACCAATCAAGTTCCAGAGGCCGATATGCCACCCTAGGATGCGAGGAGCAGGTGTGTACCAGTTCTTTTGGGTTTCGAGCATGTATAGTGTTCTGCTCACATAATTATGCATCATCAGTTATCTGCAATGAGAAAATGGTCAATTAGACGGGAACATACGAACTGACAACGAACCCCATTCCACCGACAATTTGCGGTGTCCAGAATATGCCATCCAAGAGGCCTTGACTTAATTTGTTGTTTATACCAGGTAGAGCAGTAAATCCAGATATCCAGAAGATAGTCGCCCCGGCAAGCTGGGAAATAGCAGCAAGAAAGCCAAGTTCGTGCAATAGGTGTGTGCGCAAGTCATGTAATGACGGGAACCATTGCCAGGATTGAGGAGGAGGGCTGTCTAACTCCGTTGTAGGTGAATATGACGTACGCACTGATGATGATTTTGTACTTTGTGGCCTGCTGGGCAGACAGCTTGCGAAAAAGTGATGATCTCGCTCGTCCTTTTGTGGAGTAACCTTTACCTGTCCGTATTTCTCCTCTCGCTCTTCAAAGACATGCTCAACCGCCCAGCCAAAAACTCCTTCTCTGTTGACGTTGATCGCCTCAAGAACAAGTAGCACCGAACCAACTTCGAACACAGTTGCTCCTACAAATGCCGTAATGCCAAGCCACAACAAACTTGATTCCGCCGATAACTGGGTACTGGGATCCTGCAGGGGTAACCATGCGAAAAAACCATTCATGACCCAGATCACGGAACCAAGACTGAAAAGAAACCCAACGAGATATGAGATATCCCAATAAGGGAAATAGGTGAACATAAGGCTGATATTGCGCAGAATATTGTGGAGAGAAGCCGTGGATGGAGGGACGACAAGACGAGGTTCTTTGTTCTCAGCTTTACTTGGCGGGATGTCCACGATACAGAGACTGCGGCCCTTACGATTGTTACGGGATCGCCATTCGAATGTTATGTCACCGAGGTGGCTGATCTTTCGGTCTTTGTGCATGTCATCTGAGGAGAGTCCTTCAACGTCCGCCACTGGTGGAGTTATAAGGTGGCCGGAAGTATCATATGCGAAGCGTGCGCGAGTAGGATTTAGACACGATACAGGACCATTGACGTGACTGTGTAACAGCCGAAGGCTGTGATGTCCATTAAACGGCTGGTGACGAACTGAGTGGAACTGTTTGCTTCTCGGCGTACCAATATCTGAAGAATCATCCGTCATGATAATGTACGATCGATCCACCAAGTCTATGAATATGTCACTATAATCCGATATTTATTAACACCTCAAAATATTTTAAGATGGTCCACTTAATAGGAGAAACCCTGACCCTCAAGTTTAGCCGTGGATCGCGTCGAGCCCACCGCCCCAAATTCCGACGCGGCGACTCGTCGGGAATGGAATGCGGGTCCGCGTCAGGGTAAGGGCAGATCATTCAGGAACCAGGGGCGGCGGATCCATAAACACACTGTTTCAAACGCGAACCTTATTAAAAAAGTACCCGACTAGGTGAATACGGGAGCTTATTGGGTATATTTTCGATCAAAAGTTATTGCGAGGTGTCAATTATTTATTGCGACTCAATGAGATTTGTTTGGGCAAACTTGAGCCTGCAATTGATACTACTGGACGTAAATCAACGACATCCACGGAGACCCTGAATTCATTTCGCGTACGATGTTTTGCTATGTAAGCCGAAAATACCAGATCATGCCCACCAACGCGCTTGGGTCATATACCTGAGATCTGATGATCTCTCTACCAGTACCATGTATGAATTTCATAATCGATCATTTTCATCGGTTGTAGAAATCTTCATGAAGAGCTTGACCGCCGGATTTGGCGGATAATTGCCGACCGCATGAGTATTTGTTGTGCTATATGGATGCGGAACTATATCTGCAAACTTTAGAAAAGCCGATAGTCGTAATGCGATTGATTCGACTTGAATCCGACGACGTAGGCTATAGTTGGTTCGCGGTTGCAAGAAGATCATAGTCGAAGGTTGCCATAAATTGCTGGCAATGGGTGCCGCACTTTACCCCTTACAATCCTGAACTGTCGTTAGCGATTTCCCTTCGAACAAACGACCCTGGCCAGCAAAGTTATGCTTGTTTCAATTTAATTTCAGCCCAAGCCACATGGGGCCTGCGCAAAGGAATGTCCTTTTTTTAGACAAAAAAAATTAGGATTTGCAATTTCAGACTTCATCCGTTCCAAGTCGCGGTTTAAAGTCACCAACGCTCGAAGGTCAGTTGACGCGACTAATAAGGACTTTGCATGACTTCAACTTGCAAATCGTCTGATCCAAAATTATCAAAAAAACCTGCTTGGTCCAGTATAGACTTTCCAACCGACAAATTTCACGTTCTGGGATGCAGCGATCGGACACAATGAGCTTGATCGAGAACGAGCGCGTGTCGCGCGTGCGTAGCAGCAGTGTTACGAATAGGTCAATACAGCTTGACGAGCACATTGTCCAAATTCCTCCAAGTCCAGTGAGGTCGTCACGTTACAGTTCTCGACTGTCAGTGCTGACTAGGGAACGATCACATGCCGCGTCGGCGACGAGCAGGCAAGTAGAGATATCCTCCGGCGACTCCGACGAAGAGGAATATTTTGGAATCCATGGCTCTCAGTCTATTCGACAGAAGGGACGTCGACGTTTACAAACCGATGCGGCGAGAGAATCCGGACCGGATCATGGAGGAGGCAGACTGACTTGGTTCGGACGAATCTACGAAGCTGTATGGGGATACTCACTTGTGACAAGATACATTATCTACATTGTACCTATCGGCCTCCTCTTGTCCGTCCCTATATTTGTAGGCGCGTTCGGTGCAACAGATGCGGCGCTAGGTGGCGTACGAATTGTCTGGATTTTTGTTTGGGCGGAGATCGTTTGGGTCAGCTTGTGGGTTGCAAAGCTGTTTGCCAAGATATTACCAGTGGTATTTAAAGCAGTTATTGGTGTAATCAATGCTAGCGTGAAACGACATGCTCTGATATTGGAGGCGTTGGAATTGCCTCTTACTCTAGTTGCGTGGACGTTTACCAGCTGGCTCACATTCGTTCCCGTAAGTTTGTCGGACTGTGCTAAAATGACAGACTTTATACTAAACGCTTGAAGATGATGACCGGAAATCCGGACCAGCGGAGACTTAGCGACAGAGGCACAAAGTCGTGGGAGAGCAGGCTCCAGGCGATCCTAGGTGCACTACTCCTCGGTTCAATTATGTTACTTGTCGAGCGTTTTGTAATTCAGCTCATATCTGTCAATTATCATCGAATTCAGTTTGCACTCCGCATCAAACAGCACAAGCGACATATATATCTCTTTACGAAACTTTTTGATGTTTCACGTACACTATTCCCACTCTACTGTCCGGAATTTATTGAAGACGACTACACAATATTGACCGGCATAGCGTCGGAGCTAGATTCTCCAGGTGCACACAATGGCAAATCTACTACTATGAAGATTATCGGAAATATAGGCCGTGTCGGTGACAGATTCACATCGGCCATCGGAAATGTCGCTCACGAGCTTACCGGTAACAACTCTATCTTGTCGCCTCAAAGCTCTAAAGCAATTGTCACGGCAGCATTGGATCGCAAAGTGGCTTCGGAAGCAATGGCAAAACGAATTTGGCTGAGCTTGGTTCCTGAGGACAAGGCAGAGCTGGACCTTGATGACCTGCGGGACGTCGTGACCTCACATATGCACATGGACGAAAAAGTAAATGAAGTCGAATCGAATGAAATTGCAGAAGAGTGTATGGCAATGCTAGACAAGGACGGAAATGGCGATGTAAGCCTGGACGAGATTGTCTTTATGTTTCTAGAGCTGGGCAGAGAGAGGAAGTCGGTCTCCAGGAGCATGCATGACGTCGACAACGCCATTGACGCCTTGAACCACGTCTTAACAACTGTCGTACTGATTGCGGCGATTTTCATACTCAGTGCCTTTCTGAACCAAAATTTTGGCACGATGCTGGCCACGGCTGGAACGATTCTGCTGTCTTTTTCATTCGTATTTGCCACGACCGCTGCGGAACTCTTGAGCAGTTGCATCTTCCTCTTCGTCAAGCATCCATATGATGTCGGCGACCGCGTGGACATAAACACCTTCAAATATGTCGTTGACCATATTTCCCTCCTGTATACAGTATTTCGACGGGTTGACAACAACAAAAGCGTCCAGGTTCCGAATAGCGTGCTAAACACACTCTGGGTCGAAAATGTTTCGCGCTCGCTGGCAATGTATGACAGTGTCGCGCTTGAGGTAAATTTCGGGACAACAGCGGATGATATCGAAGTGTTGCAAGAGTACCTTGAAAATTTTGTCAAAGCCAACAGCCGTGACTTTTATCCTCAAGTTAATATAACGGTCTCGGATATTCCCGCCATGGACCGAATGGAAATATCATTTACTGTCCGGCACAAATCCAACATGGCGAACGAGATTTTACGGAGTCAGCGCCACAACAAATTCATGTGCGAGGTGGTTGCTGCCTGCACGAAAGTTCCTATACATGCACCAAATATGGGCGATCCTCTCTTGGGAACCTTTGGTCAACCAACTTACTCCGTCATGGTCTCGGACCAAGAGGCTCAGCAACGGTGGGCAGAAGCAATGATGCACAAGGAGGAAATGAGAACTAAACCTCAGTCGAGTGCTGCCGTTGCAGATACGGAAGTCAATAACAAGGTGGCATCACAGAATTCGACGGGCAATAATGAACGGGCAGCGGCCGGTACTCGACTTTCCAATGGCCCTGCACCGCGAGACGCAGATGTCCAGTCGGAGGCGGAAAGCATAATGAGGCGGCAGGCAACCACAGGACGAAGAAAAGCTGGCGCATCAAATCTATTCCCGCAAAATACCAACGAGAAGGACCCTGAAAAATGAGTCAAATCCGCTGAAAGGTGTGCGAGCGCCCAGACTGTCTTCATGCCAAATCATCGGCGTTTGGAAATGAATCTAAATGGCTTATATTATGTGACATGTAAATTTGGATATTGGTTGCTTTTCTCTCAAAAACTGCTTATAATATCAAAAAACTCTTTTTGACTGAATTCAGCTTTCATAACTAATTGTCTTATTGACACCATGACATCAAAAACTTGTTTATTAAGAACTCAGGGTGTGTGCGTTTGGTTATAACAACGATTACGAGGATTCAATAACAAAGTGGGTTCTGCGATTCATCAAATACCCGTAATCCGCCTCGGATCTTTTCGGCTCTCGATATTAACGCGGGACCGTCCATTCATGAGACGTTACCATTAATGACTTCCTGTATTAAACTATTGCGGTTGAATTAACTTAATTATCTCATCTTCGTGGGTTTCATTGTTACGACTTTTTTGCCGCGGTCATATCCAACATAGCGGGCCGCCAAGCGACTGCCAAGATAAACAGATGGCTTAGCTTCTAACTTGACTTGACATGTGCCTCTCACATTGTCCACCGGCGTCAGGTTGGCTAGCGTCCATTTCAGATTTTGTGCGTACTCACAGTGAACAAGCAAAATATGTCCGACCGAATGCTCTCGGAACATCTCCGTATGAGTGTCCTCTACTCTCCTTTGGGCCGGTGAGAGCCTTGAGTCTCGAACGCCACAAGCCTGGTCCGAGCGAATCTGTCAAGGGTTAGGGCTTGCCCTTGTCAAGTTCTATTTTGAACGGGATGTTGACACTTTAACTTATCCATTGTAATCCGGATTACCCTTTATTATGCCGTTATACTTCCTGTGAGACCTAAGAATTATCTTCACTATTTGTGCCTATAGCAGGCACGTTGATCTTCTTGAGAAATTTGCATCGAACATCTGTTGCGATTGCCAAGGTTATTTCTCCTCACCTTGTCCTGCTCCCATAGCCAGCTGGTACGGATTCCATCAGTAGGATTCGGCATTAGATCCTTCGAATTTGCCTAGCTGCCCACTACTTTTTTAATGCTTAGAAGATCACGGTTAGTGGTCGCCCTGGCGCTTATGGCCACGATGGCCCTGATATTCGTCTCACTGTCGACATACGGTAGGGGCGCAATAATAACAGAAGGTTTGCAAGAATCAAAGTCTTCTAACCTTGTGATGGATAACTCTGCGCAAGTGAATTCACTCGGGACCGAGGATAAAGCACCAAATGCGCCCACGGATGAAGACACGAGCAAGGAGCAGCAACAGCAGATAACCGATTCGTCTCCCCAGCCGGCACAACCGTCCCATCTCACATTGGACGAGATGCGAAACAAGGCCCGTGACACTATGGAGCCAAAGGGAAAGAAGATAGTCGTGCTTACTGCGACTGATGGCAAGGGGAACAATGGAGCCATCGAAAATCTCATTGAGATGGTTACCGAAAATCGGGAGGAATATTGCGCATACCATGGTAAGTATATCAATTCTACGATATGTAACTCCGAGTACCTAACTTTGATACCGTATAGACTACGTTTACCAGTTCATCAACATATCTAAATATCACATTGATGGACGGCCGCCAGTATGGTCCAAGATACCAGCAATCCAGGAGTCGTTCGAAATCAACAGTGGAGCCGAATGGGTCTGGTTACTGGACACGGACGCCATAATTATGACGCCACAAATCGACTTGGCTAAGCATATCTTAGACCCTGAGTCAATGAAGACGAGAATTGCCTACGACGCGCCTATCACGCTTACTGATGGAAAACCATCCGGCCTCACAGTCTCGCGAGATATAGATGTTCAGAATATTGACATGATTATCGCTCAGGACGAAATAGGAGTCAATGCGGGGTCTATACTGTTCCGGAGAAGTGAATGGACAAAGTCTTTATTGCAAAATTGGGTCCATCCCGATCATGTCAAGCAGCATGCGAACGAGCAGGACGCTTTGGTAAGTCTTTTTTTGGCGAATTAGCAGCGACAGTCTAACATCATCAGAACTACCTGATTATAAATAATGACGACATAAGGAAGCATACCGCCATTCTTCCGCAGCGAGTAATCAATGCATTTTCAGTCGGAGGTGAGAACATGGGATGGGTAACTGGCGATCTGGCTGTCCATTTTGCGGGATGTTGGTAAGTTGAAATTGAATGATTCAGTTTTAAGACTTTGAATATTTACTGTATGACTGCAGGGTAGATAACGCATGCGACTCACGGTGGAAAGATTTCTGGTCACGGAGAGTGACTGTGTCTGAGACCATCGCTAGCCACCAGAGTTAAAAATTGGGAAGATAATTTCCTTTGTAATACTTTCCCGATATCCGGGCAGGTAAGTTGGGCATTTCTGCATGAAAAATTTCCATGTAAATATGTAACCGACAATATTGTCGTCTTTACCGTGCAGCCGACTTATTGGTACCAAGCACCCGAATTGTTCTAAACATAGTTATATCTCTTACTTATCAAAGGATAATGGCGTAGTGCAAATGTCCTCCGGTTTCACTTCGAATACGATGGGCGCATTGACGATCAAACTAGTAAACATGTTGACCAATAGGAGTATTCAAGAACTCCTAGCCTGTAACTAACAGGCGGTTTATTCCAAAGCGTCATTTGACCATACATTCTAATCAAGTACCTGACAACTGTGAACGAACAGACGTCGCCGAGTCCATAGCTCGACCAATATTACCGGAACGCATTTATCACCCTCATCAGGTGATAATTTCGACAGTCGCACGAAAACGCAAAAACTTCAGTTTCTTGTTCGGTCGCTGGTCTCTTCTACTCTTCTTAATTGCGTCGCCGCCAAGGAAATATTCTTGTCGCGTCTGTTGCCGTAAGCAGCAACGCTCTACCTAAGTCTGACGTCCACTTTATCCATCCATTCATTTCATACGCGGCATTCATGAGACCGACCATGCGCCTGATGAAGACATCGGTATTCTCAAGGTCATCGACATGAACCTCCCAGAGACTAACGTCTGTACCCGTTCCATTATCCTCTTGTCCGGAATACTGCCATTCGCCTTCTTCAGTTTCGACAATTTTTAATGGCGGACCCACCACTAAACTCCTTCCATTTATTCTAGTGTCTGACATCAGCCTCGAGGCCGCATTCACCACATCTTCTATCTTGGCAAGATTGGCTCCTGCTAGTACTGCGCGTCCCGGCCCGCGGATAATTGCCGTTTCTACAAAATATGGACAGACCAAGTTGACCCGCACGCCAGAAGTAAATGCAGTACATCGCAGTGACCGAAACAGCCCTAGCACTCCGTGTTTTGCAGTTCCATAGAGCGTCTGAAGTGGAATCGGACACAACGATGCCAAAGAACCAATCAACAAAAGATGTCTGTCCCGCGATGACTGATCCGCTCTATCTGTGCTTTTGTTTGGGTCTACTGGCTGTGACCCGGGATTCCGAGGTAGATAGAAAAGCGCCAAATGAGTAGTGTATAACACGCCCATAAGGTTCACGTCAATCACTTTCATATTGGGTTTAGGAGGCTCTTCCATATCCAGATTTTTCGGGGTGTTGAATGTAGGGTTCACTTCTGCAATACCTGCATTGGCAACGACGGCGTCGATTCCCCCGTGGGGGCTGAGCTTGGTAGCCTCCTTGAAAAAATTGACTTGGGACTGCCAATCTGTAACATCGCAGTGTATGAAGTGATGATTATGGTTGTCAGTAGCTATGCGGATAGCACGGACGATGGATTCACCTTTGCTGTCGTCGACATCGCCGATAATGACATTTGCACCGGCAGCCGCCCATTCCCTGAAGAACGCAGCACCGAATCCCGACGCGCCGCCTGTGATAAGAATAGTCTTCCCTTTGACGGAAGACACATCGAAAGGCTCGGATGGGTCAATTGGGCGAGATTGCCGGGCCTTGGCTGCAACAGAGTAAATGTTCGAGCTCATTTGGAATTGTCTCTAAGCTGCAAACTCTATACCCAACAGACGCTTTGTGCCTGTGTTCATTCACCCCGACAAACGGACGTTAGGGTTTGCTGCTGAAACCCAACTGAACCATAAAATACTTTGTGGTTAAGAATACAGAACTGATTTTTATGAGAATTGTTTATATACAATTATTACCAATTAATTCCAACACGCTAATAATAATTGTGCTTTTATTCGAAAACGCGGGCGCAGACTCGAAGATGGATGTCAACTGCACCAACGTATGGGTGTGCTTGCTTCCTGCTACCCCAAGGATATCAATAGTGTGGACTGCCGAACGATCACTTGCCAAAGTAGCTCACATTTTTTTGCCCTCCCTTTGGTTCTAATATTTGTTGCGTGTCATAATCAACCCATAATATGAGCCAAGGACCTCTAAAATGTGACACTGTCGATCTCGGAAGTGCGTTGGTCCATCCATCTCAATACACTGCTGTGCAGTTTCGAGTATAGTGGTCCAAAGATTCTCGCATGCTAAAGCTCTGATATCTGACAGTTGGATGGTAATCAGATCTTGATCTTCTTCATTTATCGGAGCAACTATGGAGTCTATGCCAGTCCTCTGTAAGAGTCGCGAGCAGAATTCATCAAATAGGTTGCTCCTCAAGATAAGGTCCAGTACTGCCATCGGTGACCCGTCCGGAATCAACTGCTGGACTGAATGCTCACTCGCCAACAGCTGTCGCACATGAGATACATACTCCAGCTCTGCAACTAGATCAGATTGATCAAAGAGATCAAATTCCATTATCGACTTGCGGCAATATCCTATCGACTTTCGCCAGATGTACTTGCAACAGATAAATGACAAGATACACGGTGCCAAGATAACGTAGCCATACCACCGCGTAGCACTAAGCATTGATCCTATACCGGCGACAATGCCAGTAGTGGCAACTACAATGGATTCCACCTGCACTAAGCGCATTCGTCGTTTCAGCAATGGCTTTGAAACTGCGTCGGCCTTGACCATGCCACACTGGACAGCCCGTAGCGACATGTAAGTACACCACAGCGCGATGAGAACACCGCAAACGGCTGCCGGAGAGTTACCGACGTATCCAGATAACAGATTGCTTGCATGATACACAAGTGGATTTGCTCCGCCTATCGCGATCAGGGTCCCAATACCGACTAAAACGCACGAAGTTCCCATTAAAACGTCCACCGACAAGCGGTCTATAACTTCCGTCCCCAGTTCCCAGCGATTCACTTCTAGCAAAGCGTCAAGCACGCAGGGATCGGAGCTTTTGCATCGTTCGCGCAGGTACTGTCGTTCCTCACGTAGAAGCTGAATGTTGCACCAGCTTAACCTACCATCCCAAACTGCAAAAAATATCATCGAAAGCGCAACTGTGCCACCAACCGCCATCAGAATAATAGCATGGATAGGAATCGGAACACGATTCCACACATTTGCTGGAAAATCGCATGCGTTACCCAGCTCAAGAAGAGCAGCGCTCATGAGTAGACTATTTTCAAACTTCGGACTCTCTAGAAGAGCATATTTTCCGTTACTTTTTCGGATAAACGTAGCACGATATGATTTGTTCTTCTCGACGTCAATAATACCCTGTTGGAAGATTTCTTTGGAAGATTCCATTGGCGAGAGGGAGATCCACCATACCACAGAAAGAATTTACATCCATTGGTTGAAATAGATCTTCAATAGTTCGTTTCGCAGGTAACTTATATCATAGCAAGAAGTAATTGCGTGCAAACCTACGACGAGATCAATTTCCATGGCACGTGCCAACGGGCCACATCATCTCCCAAGTCGAGAGCTGGGAGATCACGCCGCACTTATGGCCTCGAGGGTTAGGGTTGGTACCATCAGAGCTCGAACAATGATTCAACTATGGAACACGTTCAACCCATAGAGTTGTCATATATGGATCATCTCGACCATCTCGACCGACGGACTGTAGCCGGCCAAGCTGTATACACAAAATTGGTCTTGCGTTTGTACGATTTCTTTGTCCTGACCGTATCTAACCAGTGGATTTGGGAATGTCCAACGACTATTCTAAAGGATAACTATGACCGCCACTTGTCAGCCAATCATCTAGACGTTGGTGTTGGAACCGGTTATTTCCTCGACAACTGCCGCTTTCCAGTGGAAAATTCTAGAGTCGTCCTATTTGATCTCAATCCGAATACGCTGGATTACACGAGGACACAGATCGCCCGTTTAGGACCAGAGAGCTACGTTGTCAATGTGCTTGGATCAATTACACTCGAAGGTCTGGCGAAGTTCGACTCTGTCGGCATTAATTATTTACTTCACTGTTTACCTGGTGATAGCTTATCGGAAAAGTCTGTTTTATTTGATCACCTCCGTGGAATTATGAATGATGGTTGTAAAATATTTGGTGCAACCATTTTGAATAGGGACGTTCCCCGCAACTGGTTAGCACAGCAGTTGATGGCATTTTATAATGAGAAAGGCATATTCTCCAATAAAAATGACAGCCTCGGTGACTTAAAGGCGGAGCTGGAAAAGCGATTTCACGAAGTTGACATCGAAGTTGTGGGTTGTGTCGCGCTGTTTTCGGCAATTGTTCATCGCGATTGAGAATCTACGGCAATGTACTGGGAAATTTGCTAAGGGGGGGAATTATTACGTATCTGTCTGGCTCCGCATACATCTCTGTATACCCAGTGTTTAATTGTCGACTAGAGTTATTTATCAGTAAAGTGACCATGGCGATTGCACAACATCTGTCGAGTATGTTTTGAATTCACCCCGTGTGCCTTAAACTCTATCTCGTCTTTGTTCTCTTCAGTCGTCCAACAACCTCGCCTTATTGAGCGGTTCGTGACAACGTGAACTGATGGATTGTGGTATAACTTCGTTGGTCCCTCGGGGCGAAGAACACCGTTACTAAGTAGCGTCTAATTCGATCTTCAAACACATTCACTTCGCAGGCCCAATTCATTGTACCAACTGGCTCCTCGTCCCGTCGTCCGACTTCAATAATGCAAGCCGCCGGGATTGGAAGCATTGCTCCAGATTATTGAAAATCGTTTTTCCCATAGTAGCTGCAGAAAAAGTTTCAACATGACGATCACTTTCCTATACAAGTTACTTCAAAATACTGGCACTCCTTCGCTTAACTGGTCAATACAACATTATAGGCGATAACCAGTAACTGTCGCAATAGTTGCGCGGTATAACTACCCTTATTTCCGGATTGCGGTCTTATCGGGCGGCAAACTAGCCCCGACTAAGGTTGGCGGAAAGCTGCCTTCAGGGGTCATTTTCCCGGCCTGGCGCCAGCGCCCCAGAGTCACTATTGTATAACGCTATCGATTAGCGTCGCTCCTACTGCAATTAGACATACCAGGCAGCGATGATTGGTGAAAGCATTTCAAGACGGCCGTGTTTAATATCACTAGCCGGACTTTGATGGGAGATAGACTGGACTGGAAGCTTATGGAGTGTTTTGAGTGGCTGCTGTTAGACAAACTTGCTGATGACTTAAATATCTCTTTCGTCGTCTTATATCCATGGAGATTACCAATCTGTTTGAGCCACACGCTTGGAAAAATAAAAGCCGACCGCCTGGCCCCATCTTCATATTTTTCCATTTGCATACTTGTCCTCGTTTATTTCAAAGGCATTGGATGATAAAATGGCAAAACGTATCGTCGTCACCGGAGGGTCTGGTAAGGCTGGTCGTCATGTAATCCAGTATCTCCTCTCTGCTGGACATTCAGTGTTGAATCTGGACCTCGTGAAGCTGGCCAACCCCTCTGTTCATACGCTCAAGACCGATGTCACGGACTTCGGCCAGGTCTTCAATGCCTTGACTAGCCATTTCAACTGGGACGGATATGAAGGGACCTCTCTTCCAACACCTCCAGACGCTGTCATCCATTTGGCAGCTTATCCTGACAACATGATCGTACCTGATAACGAGACTTTCAAGACGAACGTTATCAGTACTTACAACGTCATCGAGGCTGCCTGCAAGCTGGGCGTGAAGAAAATTATCATTGCAAGCTCTGAAACAACTTACGGAGTGTGTTGTGCCCAGGGTGACGCAGATTTTCATAGCTTTCCACTTGAAGAGGACTATGATGTTGATCCGATGGATTCGTATGCTTTGTCCAAGGTTTGCGGAGAAAAAAATGCCAGAACATTCGCGAGGCGATTTCAAGCGGATATCTACGCTCTAAGGATAGGCAACGTGATTGAACCTCATCAATATGCGACTGATTTCCCGAATTTTGTGAATAATCCGGCTTCACGTAAGAGAAATGCCTGGTCGTATATTGATGCCAGGGATCTAGGCAAAATCTGTGACTTGTGCCTCAAGAAAGATGGATTGGGATTTCAAGTGTTCAATGCAACGAACGATACAATAACCACAAAGGTTCCAACAATGGAGTTTCTTCGATCACAATGTCCCAATGTGTCGATCACCAGGGAGATGGGTGAATGGGAGGCACCTATGTCTAATAGAAAGATAAAAGAAGTCCTGGGATTTGAAGAAGATCACAACTGGCGCAAATATGTCAGTTTATAAAAAAATTCTTCATGAGCAGTTATCAAATGCTGATGCCAATGATGCATTAAGATAATTGGCGAAGATGGGGCTTTATGAGCAAAAGAAGGGGAAAGAAAGAAAGATAGGCATGAATGTACAAATAATAGTTATCGATAATGACTAGCCTAACGGAGACAAGCATTTCACCAATATCCTGCTGCTACGGTGTAGCCGTACTTAGGAAAGTACTAATCAATTTCGTCCCGTGAGGGTTCTATTACGTCAGCCCTTATATATTGCCTCGTGCATGTCTTCAAGACCAATTCTTTTATGGACTTTCCGCAAACGATTTTGGTGCTAAAGACTCTTCATTTAATGTCCTTGGCGTGGTAGTCCGATCGCAGATGACTTAAAGCACATTGACGTAGGCTCTGTCGGAAACATATCCCTAATAGGCGTCAATCAGTTGTGCAAATGGCTCACTGAGTAAACAAATCCAGCTTTAGCACTTACAACAATTTACAGGTTGACTATGTATGCAGAAGTGGTCAGCAAGATGCGGCACCAGGAAGAGCAATGTGCCGACCTCCTCCGTACAGAAGTTACCTCTTCTCATGATATCTAGGCTAGCTAGCTATTGACGTCAAGCAATACGGATGCTGGTGCTTCTCCATCAGCCAGTATGGAAGCGCGAGCGCGGAATAGGCACAAGAAATGGCATGGATGCTACGGATCTACAGTGAGACCTATTGTGATTTGTGAAGAGCAATAAGTAACTTTATTGCGCAATTTATTTATATGGCTCTACTGGGCCATTTTATTCCTGACAGGAAGTGCCGGCTGTAGAAGCCGTCCGCTGAATTCCGATAGTTATTCGGTATATCCGTCTATCCGATTATCCGTTCTAAGGGATTCCGACTTATCCGCTTTTCTGTATATCTAATATTGTATCCGAATATCTAATAGCTGTATGTTAGCATACCAGTATGTCCCGTATATCCGACAACGTGAGGATAGTTCTACAAGACCACTCAGAGAGTATGATCGAACCAAGGCAGCAAGCCGTAAGTGGTTCCCTTGGGACTACGCGTATAAAATCTAAAGATCTGACTTTTATGCCAATCCATTAGCGTATCGGTCGGCTCATTTGAGCTCATTGACGCAGCCAAACTTGAGCATGTCCCCAACCGGTTCCGCAAAGGTTGCTAGTTGCGGTCACACCAAGAAGAAAGCACAGTTCTCCGTCCGATCAACACCAGTTAAACTTCTTTGGGCCTACTTAGTACTGCGGTGGGAGACCACGCTGGAATCGTAGGTACTTCAATTTGAATTTTTATTCTTTTTCGCGATATGACATTCGGACGTGGGGCATTTTGTAACTGTGGGAACACAACTGCATTCATAGTGTCCGGACGACTACGACTCTAATATTGGGATGCCCGCTTTAGTTGTTCGGACATAACTATGCGCTGAGATGTTAGTTATATCTAACTAAATTAACTGCTAAAAAGTGAAATCAATACAAAGTCGTAGTGTGGCATAAAGTGTGCAGTGCGTATTGGTCGGACATGAAGCCGCGTCCGTCCAACCCCCAAGAGAATAACAAAATTTACCATGTAATTTCCATCTGCACCTGCCGATGGTAGATGCTGGTGGACACGACGCGATATATCCTAAGTTCGACGGCTGTGACTGGCCGTGGTGCATGTGAGTTACGATTAATGCCTTTAAAAGCATTTTGACTGTTCCATGGATAAGCTCGCTACTAATTGACTGGTGATGATTACCTGTAGCTACAAAGCGCCTGACAATATGACGCTGGTAATAACTTATGTTTAAGTATTTCTAACAAATCACGAGCCTACAAGCTACAAATTGAATTGTGGTTGGGCCCATTTAGTCCTAAGGCCGACAACGCTAACAAAATGCCATGGCGATTTACTTGGCGAACCAGTAGTGACGTATGGACCTGCTTACAATTGCTTCGTGTTCGTCCATGTAGTGAGGATCCTCACTACCATGGAAGCTAACGAAATATGTGGCGCCAGCTGTGCTGCGACTATACTTGAAGGTTATTACCAAAGTTACTCCACTCGAGACATGTTCAAAGTCACCCGATGCGTTTGGTGATGACCTTGTCGTCTAGTCACTTTTGTTCCTATCCTTACAACATGATCTCGAGATGCATCCTGTGTCGCCATGCCGTAGCAACCCAGCGAGTCCTATAAGACGTACAAAAGATCCGGTTGTGCTTCGACTGGTTTTATAACTATCTTTTGGATTACCTATCAAATTTATATGGCTCGACCTTGTTGAGACTGTGTTTCTGTAAAATGGCAGACCTATTCCATGGAGCTGGGGCGCTATCGCATCCTCTCCTCAACCGCGACATACGATCGCCGCTGCACTTCGGTGCAATGTCCATCGGCACTGCCTGGTCCGAATTTATGGGTACCATGGACAAAGCGGCAGCTTTCAAGCTCCTCTATGCCTATTATGATGCCAGTGGCAACTTTCTCGACACTTCTAACAACTACCAAAACGAGAAATCGGAGACATGGGTTCGCGAGTGGATGTCGCAGCGCGACAACCGCGACCAGATTGTTGTAGCCACTAAATTCACTACCGATTACAGGGCATACAGCCTGGGAAAAGGGAAGACGCCGAACAGTTGTGGCAACCACAAGCGAAGTCTTCTCATGAGTGTTCGGGATTTACTGAAAAAGCTGCAGACGGATTGGATCGATATCCTCTACCTTCACTGGTGGGATCACAGTCCCATCGGATTATGCCACAACGACTTTGAAAGATGTCGCCATCCTTACAAGCAAAAAATAGAATTAATATACTAGTTAAGTAAGCATAAAAAGTAAAAGTATAGATTCTTATATTGTTTTGTTTCCAAACCGAAAAGTGGTATAATTTCTATGCTGACGAAAATCGGGGGTATATTAGTCCCTAGCAATACTTACAAGAGTACAACAATTCCTAACCCTGCAATAAAACATATATCTCTTATTTGGCATCGTCCCCTTCAAGGACACGCTCACTGGGAGCGGAAACTTAACATATTTAGGGATCGGCACGGATAAGGATTTTTCATTATCTGTATCCGTATCCGTATCCAGACTACATATCGTTATCCGTATCCGTATCCGTATCCGTAAGGAATGGGCTTTATCCGTATCCGTATCCGTGATATCCACGGATATCCACGGATATCCACGGATATTTTCACAAGAAAGGCGAGAATATGAATAAAAGATATTACACCACCACTAATATGAGATATGCCGTGCAACTGGGTTAAAACATTATTTTTGGAGGCTACGAGTGTAAAATACTGTCGTATAATCCTTAAGGTCGATCATGTTATCCATCCGTATTGACCCCGGTCACATTGCTCTGCAAATGCGCCGGTATTAGCAGCTATCAGATATGTAAAAGATCAGCTTACATGCAGGCAACATA
>PPJW02000102.1:0-28203 GCA_003705905.2 Lipomyces sp. NRRL Y-11553 | reverse complement strand
CTCTTAAACCGTATCTCAGAGTTGCTTTTACATATCGTAGCAGAGACTCTGCAATTGACCGACAGAGCCGCTCTGACAAACCTTCATAGTAAGCGCACAAATTTTTCCTATAGGGCTGGTGATTACTGTAATTGTCCAAGGTATAAGCTGGGAACTGAAACCTGATGTCGTTCCGGCTATATATAAAATTTGTTCTAGACTGACTCAAAAATGCCTCGCGATACTATTCAGACCAAGTATATATACAAAATTATTACTTTCCGATATTGGAAATAATAGCTGCAGTTACTTGCTTTGTGTTAAGCTTGCCGCCGAGATCGCCCGTGGTGTTACCCTCCGCGCATGCTTTTTCAATTGCGTTCATGATAAGCACGCTGCTTTGCGTCTCGCCCAGCCATTCTAGCATCATCGCACTGGACCAGATCGCACCAAGGGGGTTTGCAATACCCTTTCCCGTAATGTCAAATGCACTGCCATGAACTGGCTCAAACATTGACGGGCCCTTTCTCGTCGGATCGATATTAGCCGAAGCAGCTATACCGACAGAGCCAGCCAGTGCAGCAGCCAGGTCTGATAGAATGTCAATGTGCAGGTTAGTACCAACAATGGTGTCCAACGACTGCGGATTGCGGACCATTCGAACTGTCATGGCGTCGACAAGCATTTTATCCCACTTGACGTCTGGAAACTCCTTGCTAACTTCACCCGCGATTTCATCCCACAGAACCAGTCCGTACCTCTGAGCATTTGACTTCGTGACAACAGTTAGCAGTTTTCTTGGGCGGGAAGCAGCTGTCTCGAACGCGAAGCGCATGATCCGACGAATTCCGTGACGGGTGAAAATAGCGACTTCTGTGGCGACCTCCCAGTCAAACCCACTATGCGTGCGACCTCCCTGCCCCGCATACTCGCCTTCGCTGTTCTCGCGGACAAATATCCAGTCGATATCTTTCGGTCTTACGTGACGCGATACTGGCTCAATAGAGCTTAAGCATTTGACAGGACGAACGTTGACGTACTGCTGTAAGGGTCCGCGCATGGCAAGCAACAATCCCCACAGCGAGACCGAGTCAGGAATATCGGGGGCACCGACGGCGCCAAACAAGACCGCGTCATATTTTTTGAGCGTTTCGAGACCGTTGGATGGAAGATATGTGCCAGTGGCCTTGTAGAAATCGGAACCCCAGGGAAGGTTGCTGAACGACAGAGTAAACTGTCCGCTGTACCGCGCGACAGCATTAAGCACATCTAACGCTGCGTCGATCACCTCGGGACCTATCCCGTCGCCAGGCATGGATGCGATCTTATATTCCCGTGGCATACTGTTGCGGGAATCAGTGCTAGTGAATATGTGCGATCTGTATATGGTGTTTGCTAAAGTCGCGTAGTCCAGGAAGATCCAGCTTTTCAAGTCCGACTTAGCAAAACTACACTTAGTCTCGACCTACGCATCTCAATTATTATACAGAACAGTCAGCCCCCAGTAACAACACCAATGAAGTATGATTTGATTCATTGATGGCCGACTTGGGCTTGTTGTCGCAAATTGGTGTATTGTGCAAGTCGCCGTGATGAATTGCCATCGGCAACGGCTCCTGTCGGCTCTATGCATTGAGCCGACAGCAGTGCGGCTTCCCAGTTTGCATGAATTTTGATAGGATTATTTTTCTACAGTGACTAGTGAGTCCTTCACTCCACATAGTTTATCGTTCTAGCATTCGAGAGTATGTACCGTATCAGTCTTTCGCCATCATCCTCATATATATCTGCATTGGCATGAGTGTTTTTTGATTCGTAATTAGTTTTTAAGGATTATTTTTCTATTATTTTTCAGGTAAAAAGAAGTGGGAAATAAGTGAGGTAATCCAAATGCCACATCACTTATTTTTTAAAAAAATTAAGCGGAAAACAATTGCCCATGCAAAAAACAAGTAGCTCAGACCTACTCGCTTCTCTATTATATTTTCTACCGAATTTTGCCCACCACCACGTACGTGCGTGGGATGAACTTTGAATTCAGGGGACGAGTGTGCAGGTTAAACACGGTAATCAGCATTTAACCGGACAGCAATCTCCACCGCTCTACAGCGTGGCACGTAACATTTGCGGGGTTTGCGGGGTCTCTGTCGGCATTCCTTTCAACCAGATAAATGCTGTTGTTTAATTGCTGCGTATCGTCCACTCCTCCACGTCCTCCACGTCGCCAACACTCAGCCTGCAATGACGGTGTCCTCGAATGTGTTACGAATCGGCGTGGCCGGCGCTGGCAGAATGGGCAGAATTCATATCGAAAACCTCCTAGAGACTAGATTTGTACAGGTCACCGCAATTTGCACGCCGGTTAAGGTTGAGCAGGATTGGGCGGCGCAGACGGTCCCTGAAGCCAACATTTTCGCTGATTTCAAAGACTTCGTGGCCCAAGACAACATCGACGCTGTAATGCTTGTGACGCCAACCGGTCTGCACAAGGAACAGGTTTTCTCTGCCCTCCAGCATGGTAAGCACGTCTTCTGCGAGAAGCCTTTGGCTATGAATGTGAAGGACGCGTGGGACGTGTACTACGAGTCGCTCAAGTATCCCCATCTCAAAGTGTGCTGCGCATTTCCGCGTCGTTACGCGGCACAGTATATGGAAGCAGCCAGAAGAATTAAGAATGGCGAAATCGGGGGTATAATTACCTTGCGGTCGAGTACGACCGATCTACACATGGACAATGAGTACTTTATCAATTACATCAAGGGATCGGGGGGGATCTTTGTTGATTGTAATATTCATGACATCGATGCATGTTTGTTTCTCATCGGAGAAGATAAGCTTCCTGTTCGTGCGTACGCGACTGGCACTACGAATGTGTTCCCTCAGTTTGCGGAATATGGGGACGTCGATAACGGCTTGGGACTGGTTGAATTTGAATGCGGTAGTCTCGTAATGAACGTTTACAGCAGCAGAGATAACAGACACGGACATCACTCCACAACTGAGGTCATTGGAACCAAAGGCCGCATTCTTATCAACGGCGAGCCCCGTATTTTACCTATCGATATTTCGAATGAGCATGGTACGAGATATTTGGGAGCATTGGATCATATGGATCTGTTTTCCGCGGCATTTAAAGCTGAGCTGGCCGGATTCCGAGACTGGGTTTTACATGATACTCCGGCAAATTTCAATTTGAAGGATGCAGCGAAGGCGGTATCCATTGGCTCTTCATTGATGGACAGTTTGAGAGCAAAGCAAGCCGTTCCTGTCACTACCTTGTAAATGGTGTCGTTTTTGCGTTTGTTAAGATCTGGTGGTATGGTATTATTGTTAAGTTTTGTAAACATCTAAATGTATTTGAAAAAAAGTTTTGCTACTAGTGGTTCTACTGGTTGTACCGGTCGACCATCGTTATCGAGAGAAGGTCCATCACGTCCAATCCCGTGAAATTCGTCTATTGCGAAGAATCCCCCTTATCTATGAAATGTCCGGTCAAACAATTTCTATGGAAGGACTCGTTATAATGTCTCATAGAATCACAGCCTCGTTTTCGGGAAAAACAAGCGCTGTGATTATTTTCGACAACAGTCAACGCTACTGGAACGCTCAATGTGTTGGCAACTTCTTGGAAAAAAAAAAATTCCGCTGGATGGTTACTATCACGGCTATTGGTAAGGCACAACCACCAGCTGCTAAAGATGTCAGTCGAAAACGGCAGAGAGGCTGCTTATATGGTAGTACAGTATTTTTTCCTCTAGACGACTTCAAAATTGGCGGAACATCTTAGGTGGGCTTCTTCTCAGGGGACGGCGACAAAGTGGTCACCCCATACACTGAGTCAACTACACTTACACCCTCTACATTTGAGGTTTCCGTCGATAGACTACATTCAAGTACACTTACTCTACAGAGACAGATAATAGATAGTTGATGTAGTTGATTGGATCTCTGCAGCATAGGGATACGGATATGCATAAGGAAAAATTGGCATAGATTATCAGTGCGATCTCTATCTTTGCAGGCTTATTGCGCTCAAAATATCCTCCTCGACTTGCATCAGTACCTAGTAAGTATCATTGTGTCAAAGCAGCTCGCTAGCGGCATATGTCTTCATGGCAGACACGGCTCAACAAGCGGTTCTTAAAGTAAAATTGACTGAAATATCCGAGGCGGTGAGATCATACCGACAGACTGACTCTGCTGAACCATTCGTTTTGACACCTACGTACGGCTACGCAACGCAAAGCGATTGGAATCAAGTAAAATGAACAGAGAAGACATAGGCTTCAAGCATGAGTTCAATCTCTTTACCAGTTTATTACAATCATCGCTAACATCAGGGCTACACAATCCACTAGACCAAGGCAAACTTCTCTAACAATGCCTCGAACAATCCTCTGTCGTACACTCTAACGACTGCATAAACATGCAGCAAGCGCACAGGCGTCTCTCTGAGAGTTTAGGTTGGAATCGAACGATTAATCGTCGTCGTAGAATATTTTGACGCCCCAGTTTGGCGAGACTATGCGCTTGCGGGTTGTGTTACAAATTTCGTTGATCTCGCCATCTGCATCATTCATGACAAAATCCTCAAAATTGCTCGCGATTCGAGATGGAGTTACTGATTTCGGAATTACTGACTATAAGCACGTTAACTCACGGGTTCCGAATGCCTTGATGGAAAGGATACCTACTGTACCTCTCCAAATCGCCCAAGAAATTAGAACTTGAGCTGCCGACTTGCCAAGCCTCTCAGCCACTGTCTTTACAACGATTTCCTCCTGCAACGGTGCAGATGTCGATCCAAGGGGTGAGTATGCGGTCAAGTGAATACCCTTTTCCTTGCAATACCTCACCAACTTCTCCTGGGGGTTATATGGATGCATCTCGACTACCTGACGTTAGGATGCAGCGCAAAAAGTATATGGTTTATCCGCTCACCTTGATTGACCTTGACCGCCGGAACGACGGTGGTTGTTGTGGCTGAAGCAAGCCGCTCCAAATGGTGAGTGGAGAAATTGGCTACACCAATTGATTTGAAGTTACCGGTGTTAAGGAGCTCCTGCATCGCGGCCCTGGTATCGTTAACATCTTTTTGAGTGCTCATAGTAGCCGAACCCTAGCAGGTCTTAATATAGTTCCATTCTTCTTCCGGTAGAAGATCCCGCACACCCGTAGAGGTGGTCGGAAATAGTGGGTGGTTGCCTTCGGGATTCAGAGTGACCGGCCAATGCATAAGATACTGCGGTTCGCGTTAGAATATTAAAGAAATATCGAATAATTATGTTTATGAGTCATTACGAGGTCCAGATAATCGACACCCAAATTCTTAAGCGAAGTGTCGAGCTCTTCCGCAACACGTGTATGGCCGGTGCACCAGAGCTTAGAGGTCAAGAAAATGTTCTCTCGCGGTACCCCGCTGTTCTTAATAGCTCGGCCAACTGGTACTTCATTGCCGTAGCCCTAGAATTAAACGTCAACAACGATCGAATACATTTAGAGGATCTAAGAAACCTACAAGTGCAGCATCGATGTGCCTATATCCGGTCTTTAAGGCTATCTATGCAAGCGTTAGACGGGATCCTGCAGCATGATAATTTCCGTTCGCAACAATACCGAAACGGCTTCGTAGACTTCGTCGTCTGGCGATTGCCATGTGCTCAAACCGAGCGCCAGAATGACGTTGCCATCATTTAGCTCGAATATCCTTCTAATATTCAGTCAGAATCACTCTCCGTCAATCAAAAAATAGAGAACAAGGAGAGAAATGTACCAGTAGACATCGTCAATCGATCCCGTCACTAGTATATGCAGTGAAGATGCAAAATGACACCCAACCGCAAGGAACTGGAGATGTAAGAAATTGATTGATGCGCTCAGCACTAATCGGTGGAGAAGAACTCCGTCATTGGCATGGTTTATCAACGGAAACATGGCCAACGGTCAGCTAATACGCCGGCTTTATGCCCAAGTAAGCGATTGCAAAAACGCACCCTCTAGAGCTCTTATAGCATTCCGTTACCGTCAGATATTTGCACGCAAATCTCGCTACTAGGTATATAGCCCCCGTTACTGACTATTTATATGACAATAGACCGCGGTCAGTCGCCTTGGCTCACAGAATTGGCCGCTTGACCATTACGTCAAAGCCTATGAGTGCTAGCCACGCCTTTGTTCCGGCCCTCGGGTAAAAGCCGCACATCCGGGTAAGGTCATTCATTATAGCTGGCAACCCCGAGGTTTCTTACCTCGCCACGTAGTTATAGACAGATTTGTTTGTCAGTACTGACGCGCCCCCTCTGTAGCAGAACGAGCGACACCTATTCCGGATTCAGGGGACTAAGTAGTGAGGTCCTATAGCGGCACGGGGTCGGTTGGTTATCCACCCGGGGTCTAACCCAGTTTGGCATAGTTTACTGTACTCTAACCAAATGTGGAGTAGGACATGCTTACAGACTAAACAAACTACTTTGTCGGGAATCCTTCCTGAGGGTCTTGTACTGTGCCTTCCTTATGTCTGGTACGGAGTCTTCCTGAGGGTCTTGTACATCAGTTATGAAAACGTTTTCTTCATGCATAGTTCTTTGTTTGTTAGTTTCGTGCGCTCGGCATAGTCTGCGGCTAAAAGTTTTGTTGTGAATCTAGACACCGGAGAAGTGTATATAAGGAAGGGTTCAGTGTGAATCGTGAATAGTTTGAGGGTTTCAGGGTTTCGCGTGAAGTCTCGTCCAGAGGTATGATACACCCTTCAAATGTTCCTTTTTCGGAAAAGAGCAACACAATAATACTGGGTTAGGAATTTACGCTGATTTTTTAGGTTTTCCTCAGACAAGCCATTGCCGAAATGGGTTGTGATAACCAACCGACCCCGTGCCGCTATAGGACCTCCTAAGTAGTCGCACACTTTCTTTATGGCCCAGTTTGCAGCTGCCTTCGGAGAATTTTGTGGTCGTCGTCGGCTTTTGGAATATCTGAAAAAATCTGCAAAAATTTGCTCGGCACGGGGAAAATTCCTGGCGATATTTTTAGCGATATTATCGCCTAAAATATCGCTTAAGACGATACGATATACGATTTGATGGGTGAATATCGTATCGTATCGCCTCAACGTGTACGAGACTCTAATCCTGTACTGGGTTCGGCTACATTAGGACCTTGACTCTCTCTATTTTGTCGACATATTTTGCCACTCTGCAGTTGAAATACAATGAACCTTAATTCGCTTAAGTTATAAAGGCACCCGAAAACTGCATCGGGCAGTCATGGCCCACTTTATTTCTGTTTCAGTTGCCTACACACCAAGTAAAAGAAGAGAACAGAGAGCAAAAGGAGGGAAAGATTACGTATAGAAGGATAATTAAGGAAAGTAAAGAAGAAAGAAGACGGAAATTTTGCCAATCCTTCGTGTAATGGAGGCAAGCACCGGGCCTAAGTGTCCTCAATTGCATACCCGTCTCTCAGCAACACGAGCATTCTCATAGTTTCCGGACCCATGGCATGCCTTCTGAGAGGCAGTAGACCTCGTCCCTTGTTAAACACTCTCCACCGCAACTTCCGATGCAGGACTTGCAAGATTATCCCGGGCGGCCCTTGCAACCGGGGGGGATTCTTCTTTATGCGCTCTCCAGGTCAGCCCGAGGCATCGATCTATGGTCTCAGATTTTTACTGCCCTTGTCACGGAACGCTTCGGCTGGACTCTGCAATTGCCAGAGTGATCAAGGAGCCTGGAAAAAAAAGAGAAGGGTTTGTGGAAATCTGATGACCTGGTCACACAACTGAAAGTTGCTGTTGAAGAGTTTGAAAACTTGCATCGTGGTTGTGTCGGCTTTTTTTGCTTTGATCAAAGTTCAAACTACAAAGCGCTTCCAGATGATGCACTGACTATTCAGAAATTGGCGCTAAGTGATAGACCAGCAACGGCGTTTATTCGACCAGGGTGGTTTGAGCTTGAAGGACGCATTGTCAAACAAGACATTATATATCCAGACGTTGTAAGTTACAAACTGTTTTGATAGTTAATTAGTTAACTAGGCGAAATGCATCATAACTAACTACCAAACGTCTATTCTACGCTAGTCCCAAAGAGGAATAATTCAGTTGCACACCATGGATCAACGCCACATCGGGGCGTTTCTTGAGCAGCTCCCAGATGTCTCTGCCGCGGCGACACGCGGAGTGCATACTCACACTATGGCACCCTCTGCCGCGGTCCGGGCGCCTCTCGGTTAACAAGCGCAATGGCCGAAGCTAAGTAACCCACATCTATAATTAATTTTGCGTAGTTTTACGTGCTGGTACGGGCTTGATAATCTTTGAGAGATGACCGGGTATGTATGCTTTTCAATTACCAACAGTATCATGTTTAATCTGTACCATCTTGTTCGCGTTCCTTGTTTCGACTCGCCATAATGAGTGCACGGGATATTCAGAGAGGACTGCCTTGTCGCTGTGCAATGTTAATTGGTCTTGAGATGATATTTTCTTCATCAGTCCAGTACTGCTGACGCTTACTGGATTTCGTCCATAGACGACAATGTCACACTTGATCCATTGACGCTGTAGTTTCGACTATCTAAACCGGTCAAAAACGTAGGCAGAGTGACTTGACGGCGACGATGACAGGTAACCCAGACGGCCGCTCCAAGGACCAAGTGGATCAGCAACGATGTCAGGTACTTGGACGTTACATAGACAGACGTTAAACTAGTTGCTAAAATAGTTTGTAGTTCATAGTTGTATTCTCGATTTCTAGATTTAAAGTTTTCTGGACTGGTGAGAGATGCCGATGTGCTGCATATGGCTGAAGTAGGCATTCGCTGAATCATATACGTTAATATAGTACATGAATCAAACTGTTGTATAGCATATAATAGGTAGCCATTATATAAATCTCTGTTTGAAAGAAAATGGCATTGGCCTCACCGCCTCTCTCTCCTGTTGCAGTGAACGTACAGTGACGGACCATTGATGGTGCGAATGCCGACCAAGTGGGATCAAATCTGTGGTTCGGCAGTAAGGGTTCATGTGTCGGCTACTGAGGCCCGCTTGACCCAGATTGTGGGTCTAACCATCCTTTATATACATCAACGTGGCTAGTTTCGTAGACTTTCAACACCATGCATCAGATCAGAGTCATGTCGAACCGCCTACCGATCACAAATAGCTTCTCCATTGGCATCCTCACCAGTTCTCTCGGGAATGTCCGCATGCACGGGCTCGAAGCCCGGCTGCGCGAGGCTGCAGACGCAGGCTTCCAGGGCGTCGAAATGACGTATCCTGAGTTGACTCTGCTGGCAGAACAGGAGTCTGAAGGTACGTTCGAAGAGAAGCTCGTCCGCGTAGCGCACTACATCAAGACATTACTCGACAAATACAGCCTCACGACCGTGGTTCTTCAGCCTTTCGACAACTACGAGGGCCTCACAGATCCCGCGAAGCACGCAGACAAGATTGCCAAACTCAAGGTCTGGTTCAAGCTTGCAAAGATCTTTGAGACTGACCTTATCCAGATTCCTGCGCAGTTCGGCCAGGAACCGGATACAACCGGTGATTTGGACAAGATCGTTAACGACTTGGTCGAGGTCTCCGAAATGGGATTGAAAGAAGACCCGCCTATCAGGTTCGCGTACGAAGCCTGCGCTTGGAGCACGTATCATTACACCTGGCAGCACATCTGGACCGTTGTCGACAAGGTCGGCCGACCGAACTTTGGCATCTGCCTCGACACATACCACGTAGGGGCGATCGTGTGGGCCGACATTACGACTGAGTCCGGTATACGTCCCAATGCCGACGAGCTCCTCAAGGCTGATCTTTCCGAGTTCGCAGCAATTATCCCGCCGGACAAGATCTTCTTGGTTCAGCTTTCGGACGCCGAGCGCGTGCCTGGCGGCTTGAAGCCAGGACATCCATGGTACAACCCTAATGAGCACCCGAACGCGAGCTGGAACTTTAACGCTCGAATTTACCCCTGTGAGCACGACACTTTTAATGGTTATCTCCCGGTCGAGGAAATTGTGAAGTCCTGGGTCTATGATTGTGGGTATCGTGGCTGGTTCACGATGGAGATATTTAATCGGACCATGGCGGATCCGTCACCTAAGGTTCCCAGACAATACGCAAAGAGAGGCCAGGCGTCGTGGAAGAGCCTAGTTGAGGCTCTGAAGTTGAATGAGGTCAATCTGTGAAATCAGGCTGATGAGATTATTTAGTCACCGAGAGTCTTAAAAGACAACTAATATTATTGAGAATGTAAATCATCTGATACATCTTGTTTTAAAATATCTCTTATTATGTATCGGACCAATGCAGTTCAATACAGTCGGGGGGACTATTAGTGCCTAATTTTACATAGCTGCCTGTTATATACGAACAAAAGTGCGTAGGATCAGCACAGTAGCCACCGAGTGGCACACTTTTTGCCACGATCGGACAAGATCGTCTTGATAGATTTTTATCCTAAATTTGAGAGACTGACTCTCTTAGTCTCTAGGACTGCTTCGGACTGAGAACCCACAATCTGCGGTGAAAATTTGACTTCTATCAATCAATCCTTTCCTTACTTAGGCTACGGATGGACACGATTTGCGATTTATCGTTATTCGTATTCGTAAAGTCCAATACGATTACTAGTTATACAAATTTATGGTTAACTATACGAGTGCTGAGGTTGTTAACATTTGTAAGCAATTAAGCAGGATGCTACTGTTTGTTCAGTGTGCATTGTACTTAATGTCTATGCGACCCAAGGAATCGTCCCGCATTTGTAACAGTGAGTCCAACAGCTTCTTTTTGGGCCAATTCTCTTCTAATGCCCGCAACAAAAGCCCTTGCTCAGTCTCCGGCGCCATTCCATCAGGGCCAGGTGGCCGATTGTCAAGGTTGGTAGGAAAGGGGTAGCCATCCGCCACTGCTGCTACAAATGCACGTACCTCTCTGTCGAGGTCACCACATCTAACTTTTTGGGATATGACATCCCAGGTCCTCTCAATTACTGCGATGGAATCTATAAATTCCATCGGTTTTCCGAACGCGCTGGAGATTTGTAACAGGTTGGCAGACCGTTCCAAAGTCGATGTCTCGTTACATCCCGCCGCATGAAAGAGGGCCGGGTTAAAAAAGATACCATCCCCTTTCCGTAGCGGCAAATTGATAAAGTGTTCAAGAAAATAGTCCGTGAATTCGGGCCGACGATATGCCAAAAATCCCTCCTTAAATTTTTGACTGAATGGCAGTAGACGTGTTGGCCCAGACTCAACTGGCATGTCAGTATGGGCAATGGCTCCCTGCAACGTCAGAAGCTGGCTCGCGACCTGCATGGCAATTGGGAAGCGTGCACATGATTCAGCAGTCTGAAATCCCAAGTGATAATCCCTATGTGCGATCTGGGCTTCGCCACCCGGCTTGACAATATTAACTTGTGCAGTGACCCGATATCCAGGTCCAAGCCAGGCATCGCAGATGAGGGCCAGCCAAGGGTTAGAGTAGTACTCGACAAAGGAGACCGGGTCAACGGCTGCGTGTTTGCTAAATGAATTCCAAATCCGATGATTTTGACCGCCTTTCGCGAAATGATCCCCCCTGGACTGAGATTTCTCCTGACTAATGATCCTGGCAAAGGCGCGGTTTGCCTTATCCAAAAGATCGAGTTCAGGGAAGATGCTTCTCAGGACTAGTACTCCGGGCCCTGACAATATAATGTGGTGCCATTCGTCCTGCAGGGCTGATGCTACATGAAGGTCTGTAATGTCAAAAGACGAAAGATTGTAGACCGGAACATTTGATATGACATCAGTGGCAAAAGGATATAAATTTGCGTCGACCGTCTGAGATGTTAGCTCCTCAAAATCCGACAAAGAAATCCCAGTGGTGGCATATAATCTCGAAGATACAGTCGAAGTCATCGCCAAAAACCGGATCGTTCCTGTCAGTACTTTAATGAATATGCGTCAACAAATCTAAGCAGTTTCTCGTATATTCGCAAGATTTTCTAAGCAGGATGCAAGATTGGGCCCGACGATCGCATATCGAGCTGTCGGTAGGTTTACGGATATATAATAAAACCCTGACTAATAAGTCTCACGGGGTTTGCGGAGAAATGGTGCAGAATGCACTAACACTGTATTGCTGCGGCATATCTATGGTTTAGAGGGGTTGTTTGCCGATATGGGCCGCGGTAAACTCTGTCTCGGATACGGTTACCAATTGACGCTACGAGCCTCATCTTAATACAGCATCTTCACAGGGCGTAGTAATTGTTGTAAAATAGCCAATGATTCCAAGTCTTAATGGCACGCGGTAGATGCTGCCAATGGTTGTGAAGATAGCTAGCACGCAGATGGCGCTTTCGCCACTGGCGTAGGCAATAGATAAATGCAGCTGGAGCAGCCATGTAGAGTAGTTTTGCTTAATATACGGGTTTCTCTTTACAACAGTAATTACAAAGATCCTGTAACAGATGAATATATATTTGGAGATTCATCGAGAGTAACCAACCACTCTTCGGACTGGGTGGAGTAGGCACTTGATACTTAGCCGATAGGTCCATGCCGGCTGCTCCTAAATACCGAACCAGATTCCTGGTCTGACCCGGACCGGACCGTTTATTCGGTTGGCACGATTGGCTGGACCCGACTGGTATTTTCAAGAGTACCCCAAAACCGGTTTCCCTCACCTTATAAAAGTGATGCACGGAAACAACAGGTCACTCGCAAACTAGCCGCTAGTGAATAGTAATGGAGACTTTAATGTAAATAAGCTATGAAAGAAGAAAAAAGAATATAATCAAAGAACTTTCGTCGTGACCAATCGATGTCTGAGAAACATCAGAATAGACAGAGTGGTGGAGCTAAGTTAGAAATTAGATTCTCCGGACCGAGGCTATCTCCCCAAGTCGAGAAGAGCTTCTCGACTGACACTGACGACGGTTGAATACAGAGGCTGCCAGTGCCATCATTGAGTAAATACCTTCGTTAGCTTTCCACCAAGATAATCCTTTCCATTGAAAATGGAAAGGGGTTTACCAACGGGCCATCCCGATGTTGAGAATCAACCTTCAAGCTACAGCGACACGTCATCAGTGTCAGATGCTCACAGCTGACCAATCGAACAAATGACAATATTGAGTCAGACGTTTATAGCTGACAAAGCATTTATCATGACTTGTCATAACATCTTAGATAAAATATTCTATAGGTGTAAAGTGCACACTTAGAATATTCCATTCGGGGTTGGTGACGTAAATTGTTCACGTCATTCTGATTGCGAAGAGTCGTCTTATGAACCAGGCTCAATCTCAAGTATATAAGTAGTAGTTAATTCTTTGAGACTAGTGAGTGATCAGAATGGAAATCAATCATCTAGAATGTCGGCAACCCCCTTTTAGCGTTCCAATCTTCCGCTTTCGCATCTACTATTTTATCATGTTGTGACTGGCCATGCTTCCTAATGTCACTGTGGGTCGACGCGCTCCGCACGTATTCGAGCGTTAAGCGAGATTCGCCCACAAACGAGTATATCTCCTGTCTGCCCTGTTCAATAAATCCAAGGACACTATCCATAGTATATGCATTTCCTGCAGATTATTGATGAAATATGTAAGTTAACCGCATAATTAGAAGTAATTGCTGTTCAAGGTACATCGATCGAAGAGCAACACAATAGACCTGGTTCAAGAAAGATGGTCGAACTGTCGCAAGACCGGGCCGCACAGCGGTACAATGCTGCAAGGATGAGCCGCACTGCTGTATGCACGTGCCCAGTTGGGAGTGAAGCGGTGATTCACTCGAGTGAAGCGGCGATTCGTTGGGACGAAGCGGCGATTCACTATAACGTAGCAGCGCTTCGATATAATGAAGCAGCGCTTCATTATTGTTGTATATATAAGGACCCACTGTTGGCCAAGTTGTACATAGGAGAATCGTGTGTTATTAACTGAACAATCTTGAGTACACGTTTATATCGAACTAGGATCACTCTAGACCAGTTACTCTTTACTTCTTCTTTAAAGTCTCGCCCACAGTCCTCTTTTGTTAGCAGAATACCATTGACCTATTGGCTCAGTGAAGGGTTTACTCTGATCTGAACTACTCAACAGCATAGGTTTTCGACACGAACTGGAAGATTTGGCAGGCACATCAGGGTTCGGATGGGACGAAGAATAACAGCTATTCAAGGCTGATAAAGATGTCTGGGATGGTCTAGCCAAATTTGGTATCTAACGTACAAACTCTATAGATAGCTTTACTAACAATATAGGCCTATAAAAATATCTGATAGCATAATTCTGCACTTCAGTGAAATTCTTCGGGAGATACTCGATGGCGCCCAAGCTACGGGACAAGGGGCATTATCAATGTATTCTAGTAGCCAGGCTATGTCGTGTGGAAATGTGTAGAACGCTCTAGCCTAAGATCTTAGATTCTAGAAAGATGTAACGATGACGCACTTGGGATGTCTGGAAGATTCCAGTTACATGTCTAGAAGGTTCCAGAAGACAAGGTCCTAAGTATATATAGAGGACTTGGGAACCCGTCATAGAATATGCAGTTTAAGTTAACTGAGCTTCAATATATAGTCTAATATATATATTTCAACATGTCGAATTTGGACCCCGCCCTGCCCGATACGCAGAGTTATTCCTCTCGATCGCAGTCATTCGATCCTTTTATGCACGCGATAAGTAAATACAAAGAAGTCCCTGACTGGTGGTACATATCGATTTCGCTTCTCTCATTTGTCTTGGACGCAATTGCTTTGTCAATATATCCGACCAACCCAGTCTGGAGTTTGGTAATCGTTGGTCTTGCTGACGTTGTGTATTTACCACCCTTAGGTATTATTCAAGGAGTCAATGGTTTTCAGGTGGGTCTGGTCGGAACGAGTCTGACACGATAATGACACAATGTGGTCGCATAAAAAGCAGGAAGATTGATAACGGAGAAGCCCTCACGAGCATGGTAGACGCACTACGCCGCTCTCGTGAAGCAAAGCAAGTACTTGCCGTTCGGTGTCTGAAAACCATATCTATTGAGCATCTCGAAGACGTAGCCGTCATGCGCTGACCTTTCCCACCCTGCAAGAAAATAGGTGAATTCATATCAAAGTCACGCACGGCAAGGACGTTCTGCTTTTGTTTCCCTCTCCTATCCGATACCGTGTTTGATTAGCGGCTGACAGAACAGGAATGTGGGTCCCATCAAGTGCTCCAAGACAGTCGGCGAATATATTGCGTACTTTGAATCGTCTGCAATTCGAGATGCTAGGGGAGGCGATTCGTCAGGTAGCCAGCCGGACAGTGCTAAAGGAGACCGTCTAGAACTTCAGAAAAGCACCGGCTAACAGTCTACCCAGAGTGAGAGAACCTATCCTGCACAACTCTATTCGGCGCATCATCATTCACGGTCCAAAGGAACCTGATGAGCTTCTCTTCAATAGATATCGTCCGTGTTTTAGAGCTACGGAATTGTGTATGCTTTAAGCACCAGCCACGCAAAACATAGAATGTCGGCAGCGTCATACGAATAACACGGCATTTACGTCTTTCATTCCCGTAGTGAAGGAGATCGTCTACATATTCTTGACCACCGTGCAGATTGGAGTAGAAACTTGTCTTTTCAGGTCGTGCTATGACTGCCCAGAGGGCAGACAGTACTGCTGCATCGCGGATGATCTCGCTATCGCCATCGCTATCCGTCTTGAGAGGTGTGGAAACTGGTTGGAAGTACGTCGTAGAAGGAAATTAGGGGTTGCAAGGGGTGTGAAAGAGGTTGGAAGTACATGGTGGAGGTGGGGAAAATTAGGTAGAAAATATAATAGAAAAATAAGTAGGTCTGAGCTACTTTTTTTTTGTGTATGGGCAATTATTTTTTCTGCATAATTTTTTTAAAAAAATAAGTTGCCGTGGCTTTTGGATTACCTCACTTATTTCCCACTCATTATTTAAAGTGAAAAATAATTGGAAATTCAAACGCACCATTATATATTTAGAGCATATTCTCAGATTATTTATTCCATTCAAGGTTTATGGACCGCGTGCTATTCAATCATACTCAACAGTCGTCGCATTAGAGTTTAAACTCCAGAATAAGACTAAAAGAATAGAGAAGTATTAAGGGTCTCGTGCCAAGAACCACAAGCGGTTCCTTCTCTGGACGGCTATATGCCGTGTGTTCATCTTAACCGCGGGATCCCCACAGCAAATTATCGGCCCGAAAGTTGCCTCCTCGATGGTATCGCCGCGGTTGATTACTGAGTCTTCAAGTCACAGTCAAACTCGAAAATTCGTGCCAATGTCTTCCTTTCTTCACAGCGGTCTGTTGCTATGTCCAACAGATGTGGTTCACGTCCACCGTAGCGGACTGCATTGAGGCCGGTATTCTTATATACTACATGGCCGCTACAGAAGACCGAGCATAACCTCGTACCATAAGTTAGACGAACCCTTGTCCATATCTGAACCGACAGCATGACCCTCACAAACAGCACGGAACCCGGCAGTACTACTGCATTAGCGGACGATGTCGCAGTCCGCGAAGTCCGTAAACTCGTTATTGACTGCTGCCGACAGCATGGTGGAGGCCATGGTGGGTCCGCCATCGGTATGGCTCCATTGGCTGTTGCGCTGTGGAAATACGTTATGAGATATAATCCGTCCTCGCCAAACTGGTTCGACAGAGATCGCTTCGTGCTGTCCAATGGTCACGCGGCAATTTTGCTGTATGCGATGCTACATGTCACAGGTCATGCCAACTTTAGTATGGAAAATTTGAAGGGATACGCGTCTCCGAAGTGGAACGGGTGCAAGACCAGTTGCTTTGCGCACCCAGAGATCGAATTTGACGGCATTGAAATCACGACTGGACCACTTGGGCAAGGAATTGCAAACAGTGTTGGCATGGCGATCGCCTCGAAACAGCTAGCCGCGACATATAATAAGCCCGGCTTCCCACTTATTCAGAGCAAGATTTACTGCACAACAGGAGACGGATGTTTGATGGAAGGCGTTGCCATCGAGGCCATGGCTGTTGCGGGATATATGGGACTCGACAATTTGGTTATTTTGTATGACAATAATGCTGTTACATGCGACGGCCCCTTGGAGTGGATTGCATCGGAGGATGTGAATGCGAAAGTGCAGGCCATGGGGTGGCGAGCAATCGATGTGTTCGATGGCGACACATCGGTTCGCAGCATCGTGAATGCGATCAATCTCGCGAAGACATACGCGGGAAAGCCGACGCTAATAAATATTCGCACAACCATTGGATACAATACGGCGAAGGCTGGCACAGCAGCCGCGCATCATGGAACTTTCACGGATGAGGACCTAGTCAGTTGCGTCGGAGAGAGGTCAAGGCCAACCCACTACGTTATCCCCGAGGTATACGAGTATTTCATCGAGAGACAGCAGAAAGGAACCTTGCTGGAACAGGAATGGAAAGCGACGTTACAGTCCTATGCATATAAGTATCCTTCAGAGTACAATGAGCTCACCACGCGTATTAGCGGGAGGCTCGAGTACCAAGATGTCATCTCCAGAATCCAGGTCCCGAACACCCTCACGGCGGCTCGGGAAATGAACGGCTATATTTATAACCAGCTCTTCGAATCCATTCCGCACATGTTCATCGGTGGCGCGGACCTGTGGGCTGCCAACAAGCTCGGCCGCGACGACCAGTCGATCTTCGAACGCAGCAACTTCAGCGGCCGTGTTGCCCGCTACGGCATTCGGGAGCATGCTATGGCCGCAATCTCAAACGGTATCGCTGCGTACCAACCAGGTGTTTTTATCCCTTCAGACGCAACTTTTCTGATGTTCTACCTCTATGCCGCACCGGGCGTCAGAATGGGAGCTTTGAACGAGCTGCAGGTAATTCACGTCGCCACACATGATTCATTCCAGGAAGGCCAAAATGGACCCACTCACCAGCCCGTTGAAGTCGATTCGCTATTCCGCGCGATGCCGAATTTTCAGTTCATCAGACCGTCGGATGCGGAGGAAATTCTTGGGGCTTGGACGATCGCTCTTCGGGAACGGAAGAAGTCCAGCTTGATTTCGGTCGCTAGGGATTCCCAGGTTCACAAACCTTATAACACTTGCAGAGTAAAGGCTGCGAAGGGAGGATATGTTGTGAAGGAGAAGCTTGATGCACTCGTGACGCTCATTAGCTGCGGCTCCGAACTCGGATATACTCTCAGGGCCGCTGAAATATTGGATGCGGAAGGCATTCCAACTCGTGTGTTGTCCATGCCATGCATCGCTGTCTTTGAATCGCAGCCCGCGGAATATCAAGCTGAGGTCCTCGGGACTGCGACGCGGAAAATTAGTGTTGAACCGTACGTGCCAACCGTATGGTCACGCTTCTGCACGGCGAGCATCGGTATGAAGTCGTTCGGCTATTCAGCCTCTGGGCCTAGCAATTACGATCGGTTTGGTATTGACGAGAACGGAATAGTGAGAAAGGTGACCGCTTATGTGAAAAGCGGAGAGAAATTGCTTAAGAAATGGATTTTACTTGAGTAACTAATTCAGATCAATATGTTTCAGAATCTATAAATAACAGCGATAAAGCAATAAATTAGTTGATCTATCTTGATATAATAGTGTTTTTCATCCATCTGAAGCTTAATGATTCAGAGAAGTGTTAATTCTTACTTATCCGCTAGTTATATTATCGCCAATGGCAGATACCACCGATATAGGTTTCCCACTCTACCAGGGCCTAAGCTCTTTAATTCTGTTGTTGTGAGATTATGAAAGGATAGTAGTACGACGACAGCTGAGCACTCTTGTGACTTGAACGCTTGGGCTAAATCCGTAAGGAAATAGATTGAGCGCAATGTTAATCAAATTAATTTACCTAGCCACATTTTAGGACGGTGCATCAACGGTACACTGGGACGGCTGTACTCGCTCTGTCAGAGTGATGCAGATAGATATTTTTGAAACTTTCCCGCGCATCCATGCATGCAATGGCTAGGGCTGTTGGTGGATAGTGCGGATTCTATCCGAAATTATCCGTCTCGAATAAATATCCGCCGCATTCTCAGCTGGCGGCTAGTTTCCTAATTAGGAAACGATGAGTAATCAAGGTAAGGCCCAAGGTTCGACACACTGAGAAGGGTAATATTCTCGGAACGTGTAGATTTTTCGCAAAGGATTTATTATAGCGCACCATTCGAACGATCTATACGATCTATCTAATGTAATTTCGAGGTTCCTATTTGAGATTTAAGAAATATGGATTATAATTGTCAGGACTCCGGTAAGTCCTGTGCGTAGAGGACTACAGATTTCAAATCAGCTAGAATTACTATCTCGATTAAAAGAAAAGTGTTGAAATATATATATGATTATATATTTGTTGTAAAAGAAGGAAAAAGACCAGTCAATTCAACTAGTGACAACTACTCTTGATGGCTGCTCCGGCTGCATTTATCTATTGCCTACGCCAGTGGCCAAAGCGCCATCTGCGTGCTAGCCATCTTCACAACCATTGGCAGCACCCACTGCGTGCCATTAAGACTTGGAATCATTGGCTATTTTACAACAATATTGATGCACACTATAACTTGAACAACTTGTAAACGACAAGGTTCCAAAGTCCTCTATATATACTTAAGACTTTGACTTCTGGAACCTTCTAAGAACACAATTGGAATCTTCCAGACATCCAAATTGCGTCATCGTTACATCTTCCAACTCTACGATCGTAGGCTAGAGTGGTCTACACATTTCCACAAAAAGAACAAGAAATGAAGTTAACCACCGGATGGGATGTCAGGAGATCGACTCCGAGCTCTGAGATGACCTTGGAGAACTTGACCGTGTCTTAGATAGATAGTGCAGCCTTCGTTCTTGTACTCTACTCTGTCAGATGCCGAGATACAGAAGAGGAGCAGCACATTCTCAGGAATGACAGACTTTACGGCCTTGACGACCTCGGCGGCAAATTTTGATGCGGCCTACGAACGAACCACCGTATTCGTCCGCGCGCGCTTGTTTGTCATCGTGACGCGAGTGGTCCAGCTGCGGGATAAGAACAGGCGTTTCTGAGATGATTGACTCTGGGGTGAGTTCCCTTTGTGCTTGTTCGGCTTGTTCTAGAATCGCAGGTACAGTGCGTTGCTGCTGAACTGGATTTCGTAGTTCAATATCAGTAAGAAAAATGTATCTGATGGACTTCTTGCCTCTCAGAATCTTCTAGTTAGCTGTCGAGCTCTGGTTGATATCGTTGCGTTTCATCGATGCGTACATCCATAGAGCGTACAACTCTCTTGACGGATGGAATCCTCGGCATATTCTTGATAAGTACGTACGTTTTGGAACCCAGAATTCTGATATTGCTGGGTGAGGGTTTTTGCTTGAATACAAGTTCATACGGTGTCGTCCAGCCAAGGGCACGAACAGTCGTCCTGTTTAACAAATAAACTGCTGTTTTAATAAACTCAGGCCAGAGACTCTTGGTAAACCTGCTGTGGTAAATGGCGCACAGCGTCGACGTCAATTTTCCCTAGTCTCTTATGCGAGACGGCATTTGTGGCAACGACATTAGTTGACGGCATTCACGAAAACCTGAGCGCGGTCTGGCTGAGCGGGACAGATGGTGGACCTGGACATAACCCAAAACGAACCGGATGGTAGGAGATTGGCAAAAATCTGGGTTGAGTTACGATAGACGAGTCGATTATTCTCAGAGTCGAGTGATATACCGGCACGCTTAAGGCGTGCGAAACACACGAAGTTCGTATGAAATCCTGGGATATACGCCACGTCTTTGAGCGTAAACTCTCGCTGTTGATCGCCATATTCAATCATGATGACAACATCTCCAAATCCGACAATGGAGGAGGCTGTATTGCCATGAGGTAACGTACTATTGGAGGTCGGTCGAAAATCCCGAAAACTCTGGAGATCATTCCCGACATGCGTATCATTTGCTGTATCTACCAGCCAGCTAGTGATCAAAGAGATATCCTGGTCATCGTCCGTGTTAGTGTTAAACGCCGTATAAGCGGCATGAAGAGACCTTGACTGTGCCGACTCACGATTCTCGTCCGCAATTGGACTTGTTTTAGTGGCTGGACCATTGCCTTTCGATAATTCTTTTGATGAACCTGAATGAGAGTTGTGTTGTTCGAAAGACTTTCGGGTCGTTGGATTTTTCATGGCTTCATTAACCACCTTCTGAATACTCTCGCAAAGAGGGATTTAGATAATAACATTTGACGGGTTGGTGTCTTGGGGACCCACATACGCATTTCTGAGTTGATGATTCTCCACCAAGGGAGGCAAACGCAAATTTCTGCTTATCTTTGTTCTGACGCGGATTCTGGTACATCTTGAACTCTCCGATGATCTGCTCAAGTGTCTTTCCTAAGGCTTCGCCGCGCATCAACAGGCCAGTATTCGTAGTACAAAACTGGGTCCTCGCAATCGCCGACGAGCAATTCATAATCCTTTCTTCTTGGGCCTGGGGCATATCCACCATTTTGCCCTTCTGCACGATTGTCCGGTGCAAAGTGAGCCACGTCTCGAGCCCCATATCGTTTCGGACCTTGGTCACGACGATCGAGGTCGTGACGAATGTCACGCTTAAGCAAATTGTCGTACGGCTTTACGGCATTCGTCAACGAGATAAGCATTTTATGGACCGTGCTTACTCCCAATAGGTACGGCTGATACTCTTTGCCCACGGTGGAGCGTAGCAGACTCACAATTAGAAAGATGTAACGATGACGCAATTGGGATGTCTGGAAGATTCCAGTTACATGTTTAGAAGGTTCCAGAAGACAAGGTCCTAAGTATATATAGAGGACTTGGGAACCTGTCATATAGTAGGTTGTTAGGTTAACTGTGCTTCAATATAAAGTCTCATGAATATATTTCAACAGAACTTCTGGAAGTAAATTGGAAGATAAAGCGCGATATTCCACATAAGGTTGATTAAGGCTAGTCGCATGATAAAGAGAGCAAATCTCTACAAATTATGTCCTATTCTGCGTTTTACGAATGATAACACAGACAAATGGACCAGTGCGCGAATATGCTGTCTCGGAGTCCCCTATAACCCGCCTAAGTCATGCTGGATATCGTAAGACTGCAAGGCATCCAAATTAGCCGGGAATATGACTCTTGTTATGTCGGCATTGCTTCTAATGGACGACAGACCGTCAACAATTTTGTTAGAATAATTTATCGGAACTTAGAAATGGATCATATCTACGGCGTTCAAGTTAATTAATAGCGTAGCACAGAGCCCAATTTCGGAAACACTACTAATGCCTGCCACTCTAGTGATTCAGCATATCCTGAATGAGTACAGTGACGTGATGCCTTTGCACTCCATGAATGGTGATATCGGTCGGATACTCGGGTATGCCCGGTCTGCATCAGGCGTCTGGGTGTTAGTATCATCATATCCCAGTTTCCCAACCGGACGGTTGTGCACTGTGGCTGTGCTAAACAGGACCGGAGAACATTGAAGCTGTAAACTTATGCCTGTAAGTCTCTGTCATTTTTGTTTGTATGTGGGAAAAGGGGTTGTAATTGCATTCGGTGCATGCATGTACGTTGCTTTTGATATAATCCGATTCTGTATCTCCTGTTGTTCCTTTAGTTATGACAGTTCTGATTTAATTTGGATAGTCATTATGAGTTGTTGTTGCATAATTACTTTTGCTGACCCGGGGATTATTTTATTCAACGTTGGACAATTCAAATAAACCAGATTACAAAATCGACAGAGGAATAAATACGACCAACCAAAGCAACACCCCACACATTTGTGTGAAACCATAAACCATAATCCAGTAATAGCTAGTCTTCATGCATAAAACTTCCGTTTAAGCCATCCAACGCCCAAAATCCTTTGTTCATCTTTTTTGTTTTGTCATAAAAGTCATAATATGTATATTATAAAAGTCCCAACCGAAGATCATGCAAAGATGATGCAGAAGCCAGAACTGTGGAAAGAGTCATATACAATAGAACGTTCATCAAATACTCTATGAGGACTTGCACTTAGAACGTAGCTTCTTCCGGAATGTCAATGTTTGACACCCATCGCTGGATGGCGGTGCCGTTGCTGTCCCACGCAGTCGAAGCAACAGATTCAGACCGGGCATGGGGCTCAGCGAGCTCAGCAGTATCAAGGACCTTGCGATCGTCAGTGACAGCCGCACGATTGATTTCGGTAGTCAGGACCATGAAGTTACGCTTCTCAGACTCGAGAGGAGCAGAGAGTTTTAGGAATTGCGATGCATTTGGAGCAGCGGTGGGAACGAGCGACGGCGAAGGCGCTGAGTGCATTTTGTAAAGGGATCGGTGACAGACTAATGTAGAACCGATCTAAAAGACCGATGGGCGTTCTTGGCGTAATAAACGAACGATGGTGAAATTGAAGGTAATACAGACAGCAGAAGATGAGGCTTGGGTATAAATATATATATCATTGTGTATATATGTAGTGTAGTAAGCAGAGCACCTTGTGTTTTTTTTGCCGTGTGTTTTGATATCTGGATTCTGGAGGGACCCCTTATAGCCGGCAATTATTTTTCATCCGGCACGTTTCGTTGTGTTGGCGAAGGCTGTCGGCGCGTTGTATATCCGGCTATTTCCCCCCAATGTAGATTTTCCCTAACCCATGGATTGCGAGACCTTTTCTGGTCACGCCTGCTTTTTTTGTAACGAGAACAATTTGACTATGCCCAAAGCAGACTGGTACTTCAGGGTTCAGGTTTCTCTGAAATTTTGCTTGAAACCCTGAAACTCCAGCGAGGCTGGCAGGATGAGCATGTAAATTTTTACATGACTTGATCATTATTGATGGGAAATCCAAATCGAAACCTACAAACCAATAAAAAAAAGAGTGGACGTCAACTCGTGTGACTAAAAGAACTACAAGCCAATAACAATAGAGTGATCGTGAACTCGAGTGACTGATGAGCAATGACTGGCGGATGCGGGAGAATATATAGCAAACTTTGTTAATTCCATGGAAAGGACTTTGTTACTAGGGAACTTGACCCACGCAGGTCTAACTAAGGGAAACAACTTGAACTTTAAATGTCGGCACTGTTGCTGCAATTAGGGCTGCTCCGAATATTAGCATACCCTGAACCCCTGAACCCCTGAATCTCATAACAAGTGTCAATAATTTTATATTATTAGAGAGATTTAGCAACACTTTGCATTGAATATCATAACAAGACACTGAATCTTATTTGGCTACCAGAGTGGGGATCTCGACAGACTGAGAAGTGTAGCAACATTTCATACAAATCAATAATATTACGGTTCATGTCTTCCCTGCCTATAAGGAACCTGCAGCAGAATTAGCATTCGCATCATCTCTCTCTGCATTGAGTGTCTTTTCACACCCAGCAGGTCTCTTCCTACATTAAATTGCCTCTCTGCTGCGACTTCAGATGCAGTGAACCCTGAACCCTGATTCCCCCGGCGCTGAGCCAGTCGCCCCATGGTAGATCCACTCGGTCGAGAGAGCCCTTGTCAGCTAGACGACACCACTTTTAGCAGCAGCATAGGCGGAAACTATGATACCCTTGGAAGGTGAGCAGACCAGCAACGTTGATGATTCTTCCGTCGGCGATGATGCGCTTGCCGACGTCTCGACATAAAATGTCGTGAGGTTGACCTGTAGTACTTCTTCCCACGCGTCTAAGGGAAAGCCTGTGCCGAGAAAGCGGCATTGGATACCAGTGCAATTATGGGAATGCCGCCCTCAGACCGAGCTCGGCAATACTCGGGACTATGGAGCGAACGTCTTCCTTGGAAGAGAGGTCGGCGGTGATGATGTAAGACTTTCGACCGACCGGGTCGATCTTTTCCTTAGCTGCGTGGCTCTCGGTTCCTCAGAATCCAATTAGATTTATAATCCCGCGGTAAATAAAGCCGAAGCCTTCTTGAACAAGAATGATGTTGGCGGGAGCATTTGCTAGTTAGTGCAAGCGCCGATATTTTAATTCCTGTGGATGTTAATATGGTAGACTGAGTTCGGCTATGTCGTTTATATGGTGGGGTGAGCCTCGAGGTCTCTTCGACCCGAGTGGGGGCACCACGCCTAATCTGGTAATCATTATATCTACCCCACAATCCGACTTGATAGCTGCATCAAGAATCAAATTTCCTATCACTCATGGATCGGAGACCCAAGACTCGAAGTACATGCCATTTATAACTTGCCAGTTTTGACATTATTGCTGTAAGTTATTTCTGTTGACACTACAATGCTGATCGTTTTTTTTTTGACACTACGTTAAACCAGTAAGCTAGTGCCAGGAGAAGGGTTGCCCCGCACTTGCATCATTTGGGCATTGTTGCGATTTCGCTTTAGTTGACCCATATCTTAACTGCGCTGACCTTCTTAGTTGCGTTTCTCCTGAACCTAATCCGAATAATAATAGTACGATCTTAAACTCTAGACAATGACTCAGACAGAGACTCTTACTGTCGACGCCGCCGAGGTTGTAGCCGCTGTGCTATACGGGAAGAAAGATATGAGAATCGTACGATTATTGCTGTTCCACAACCCAATCGACTCGCTGACGTATATTGCCAGGAAACAAAAGACCTTGTGCCACCCGCGGCAAGTGAGCTTCAAGTCCTGGTCACCCAGACCGGCATTTGCGGTTCTGACTTACATTACTATCACCATGGCCGTAATGGTGACTTTGCCCTCCAGCATCCACTTTCTCTCGGTCACGAATCTGCTGGCATCGTTACCGCTGTCGGATCCGATGTCGATAACTTCGTAGTGGGTGACAGAGTTGCCTTGGAAGTCGGCATTCCGTGTTCTGAATGCACTTGGTGCAAGAAGGGTCGCTACAATTTATGTCCTGACCTGCGGTTCCGCGGCTCGTGCAAGACAGTCCCTCATTATGACGGAACTCTAGCACGGAAAGTCAATCACCTAGCGAAATGGTGTCATAGGGTTCCTGACGCGGTACGAGATCTCTCCCTGGCCGCGTTGGCTGAGCCGTTAGCTGTCTCGTTACAGGGTATCAAGCGATCAGCGCTCAAAGTGGCAGACGAGGCAACAGTACTCGTATTGGGTGCCGGCGCGGTTGGACTGCTTACAGCGTTTGCGGCCAAGAAGCGAGGTGGTGCCAAAAAAGTTGTCGTGGCCGACATTTCTTCCCAGCGTGTCGCATTCGCAGTCGACAACGACTTCGCAGATCAAGGAATTGTTCTCGGTGGATCCAATGTCATTGACAGCGAAAATCCACTTGCACCAGCTATAGCCAACGCTGACTTCTTGAAAGAGAAAGCCTGTGCTAATGTCGGTTTTGATGTGGTGTTTGAGTGCACGGGTGTTCAGATTTGCGTGCAAACGTCGGTATTCGCAGCCGCGGCAGGTGGCCAGGTTGTCATTATTGGTATGGGGACTCCCATGCAGTCACTCCCTATCGGCTCAGCCTGTACTCGCGAAGTTGACATTATTGGCGTCTTTAGATACGCAGAAAACTACCCAGACGCACTCGCTATTGTCGCCGAAGACGGTGAACTTGTCGGTAAACTTGTCACTCACACAATGAAGTTAGAGGACACAGTCTACGCCTTTGAGGTTGCAAGTACACCTGTAGATAAAAGCGGAAACCTGGTTCTAAAAGTAATGATAACAGGGTAGTCTGCCGTCACATACTTAACGTCTGTTCTGGTTGGCCTCTAAAGTGGTGTTTCTGTTAATTTCGCCGTCGGAGCGTCGGACTCTTCCTTCTACAGTAATTTAGTTAGTTCTCGTCAGTGCATCCACGTTGAGTAGTGCCGCGGATATGGAAAGTTTTTTTTTGACCTATAGATGTAACATCAGTTTCAGGGGGCTGAAATAGGATCGAAGGATTGAAGATCCACGTCGTCCATGTAGTGGGAAAACCGGCGTTAGGCATAGCTATTCCGTCGGACAAAAAACCACTACAATGCCTCAGCGTCTAGCCCGCTTCGAACCTCCCCTTATGGGCGTCGGCTTTACGTCGTTTGCCTCGGCGGGGCTTTCGAATCGGCGAACCATACATTGGGCATTGGCCATATCCTCTTCAAGTTTACGCTGGTTATAGTCTGAAGGGCAACCTGTCTATTTGATCAAAAATATCGAACCCTTGATTGTCCGTTTATTCTCTTCACTTCGTATTCGTCAGGGTCGTCTTCAAGCTCTGGCATTGGCATTTCGTCGCTGTCGTCCCTCTGGTAGTATTTCTCTTAACGGGAACACATCGTGACGCCGGTCATATATCGGAGGGAGTGCGAGCCTGTATTCTTGTGACCCAATGATTTCTGTCACCGCGGAGTGTCGGTCGTAGCTCATGCAGCTTCTTAATTCTATCTTTGGCCGTAGGTATATCGCGCTCGGGGACGTCGTCCGCGACGTCGACATAGAATTCTGGATCGTAGCCGTGTATGACTCGGAACGGTGGGATTCTTCATGTGTGGTTGAGACTGCTGTTATATGCAAACGCGGCCGTTGACAACAACCTAGCCCAATCTAGTTGTTCCAGATTGATAATAAATGCCCGGAAGTAGGTTTGCACCACTTTGTTAAGAATTTCCGTTTGGCCATCTTTTTGCGGGTGAAATGCTGTAGATAATCTTCGCTTGATGAATGAGTAATGACAAATTCCTGCCAAAGTTTTCCTGTAATTCTGGAGTCACGACCTGCAACTATGCCAGCAGGCGGTCAAAACTTGAGCTCGACTGCTGCTTCCGTGGAATGGACCCAGTGTGTGCAGTAGTATGAGGCGTATTGTGATACAGATTACCGTATTTGATATCATATCATATGGATTTGATTTGATATGATATGAGTTTGCACAAACCCATATGATATGATACCATATGGCCTTTGGTGATATGACCATATATGACCATATAAGAGACCTTGATTTATATGGCCTATAAAAACGATCAGTGGCGAACGAAGGGACCCGTGGAAGCGTAAAGTGCGGGCGTGATGAGTATCTATCTATTTCCGTGGCGAGCTGAGCTGGATTCCAACCAAGATGTCGTGAAGTCTGGGTGGGGAGTAAGATCGGAGACTGTTGGCTGGGGCGTTTTGCAGGTGCGGACACTTTCGATGGCATCAGTGTGGCGATCCATTCAATCCATTCCACGAGTGGCTTCCGTGGAATGGACCGTGGACGCTAAGGGGCAACTTCGCGTGGAATGGATCCACGAAGTGTATCAGTGGAGTGGATGGACAGTGGAATGG